>JADZMA010000713.1:0-30564 GCA_020796225.1 Arion vulgaris | reverse complement strand
GAATATTCATATGTTAATCTTTGATTGATATATTTATTCTGAATAATGACACAATTATGGTGTTTGTTTAGCCTATCCCTTTCGCTGCTACATACTTTCTGAAGACTGATCTAAAAATAGCTACTCTTTGTTTTTAGGTCACAAACGTGAATCTACGCCTGTAGCAGTGACAGTAGAAAGGGAAATGACGTTAACACGTCTTTAGCCCAGAGAAGAGAGATCATAACAGACGTGTTAATGCGTCTTTAGCAGTGAATGGTAAACGTCTATACGTCCTTAGCAGCTAAAGGGTTATGAAAATGATATATGCTTGTTGAGTAGCTGAACGACACCAGTAGAACAATATTGTTGATAGTTTATGTAAACGTAAGATATTTCAGTGTTGCTGTACTTAAACATATTAAATATATATATCTTATGTTAGATCTTTGTATGGTAGGATTGTATGATAAGATTATATGGTAGGTTTGTATGGAGGATTGAATGACATGATTTGTGGTAGGATTGTATGGTATGATTATGTAGTAGGATTACATGGTAGGATTGTATGATATGAGTTTATGGTATTACTGTATGGTAGGATTGTATGGTATTACTGTATCTGGTTCTTTTGAATGATTCAAGAAGTGAAATATTGCATATTTGTCGTTTATTGTGTGTGAATGTCAGTTGTAATATTTGTCTTGTATTGTCTGTGAATGTCTGTTGTAATATTTATCTTGTATTGTCTGTGAATGTCTTTTGTAATATTTGTCTTGTATTGTGTAGTAATGTCTGTTGTAATATTTGCATTGTGTGTGCAATGTCTGTTGTAATATTTGTCTTGTATTGTTTGGGAATGTCTATTGTAATATTTGCATTGTATATGCAATGTCTGTTGTAATATTTGTCTTGTATTGTGTTTTGCAATGTCTGTTGTAATATATGTCTGTTGTTGTGCGTGTAATGTCTGCAGTAATATGTGTCTGTTGCTGTTGTATGTATGTCTGGTTTGACATTTACTTTTACTTCTATGTGGATGAAGGTACCCCGAGTACATTATTATTGAATATGGTTGTTATTGAAGTTGCAGGGGAAAACTTTACATATCTGGGGAGCAGATTTCAGCAAATGAAAGAATAACTAATGAAATCCACCACAGATGCAATAAAGCAAATTAAACCATAAGACAAATGGTACATATTTTAAAATGTAAAAATGTCATAATAAGCACAGAAGAGGGATTGTACAAGAAGATTGTCCACTAACATTATGCTATCACCGAAGAACCTGGAAGTTGATATCAAACGAGAGAAGACAAATTTTCACGACAAAGATGAAATATCTACGTAACGTACTGGGAGAATCAAGGAGATACCGGTTAGAATGAAGACATCAGGAAAAAAAGTGAGTACATCATCAGTACTAAGCTTCATGAAGAAACAACAAATTAAATGGTTCGGTCACATAAGCAGATTACCAACAGACAATGCGCCTCGAATGGGAATCTATTCAGATACAAGGCAAAAGATCAAACACACAAAAAGTGGACCACGGAAATAATACATAGAAGTGGAAGGAACAATGTACGATGTACACACAACAGACTGTTCTATACATTTCTTCTTATTCTGATTGTGAGTTAACTTAGAATTAGGAAAACAAGAAGATTATCATTTGAGTTTGTCCACATTTTGTCTTGGTATTACTATTTCTATTGCGTTGTGACTGGATTGAATGAATGCTCTGAAATTATTCTTATCCTAACTTTATGACAATCTAGTGTTGTAGTTGCTCTTCATTCACTCATCATGCATACACTTGCATGATTTAATGACATGATTTAATTACATGATTGTCGCACATATACAAAGTCTAGTTGTTTTTGATATTTAGAATGTTTCTGATTTGTTGAATGTCTTCAATCTAATATCTGATACGATATCAATATATTTCATCGGGATTTTCCAATAAGATCACAGCGTCTATACTTGAAGACAATAGAAGGGGGATTTCCCAACCCACTTTTGGGAAATGGATTTTGATGAAACATTGTGATTGACCGTTTCAACTACTATGCTTAACCTCTTATCTCTTATCTTAACCATTTGCCGTGAAGCATCGTGGGAGAGTTAGTTTTCTATATTGTGCCAGGTGTGTTGCGCTTGACGTTGTCAGTCCATGCTTTCGCAGGACTCTGAGATGTTATCTATCCATCGTGTTCTTGGCCTGCCTCGTGCTCTGCCCCCTGAGGGTTGATTATTGTAGGCACGTGATGGTAGTAAATGTGGTTCCATTCTCATTAGATGGCTGAACCACCTGATTCTTTGCTTCTCGATGTACTGTATGCATGGTATCAAGTGGTTCAGCGTAACCATTTATTAAAAAGTTAATATTTCTATACATGAATCTCACAATGAAAATCTGAGCTGGTCTTCTCCACTACCGCGTAGTAACTACTAACAAAAATTTTTTAAATTCAATTTCTCCTTCTTCGAAAAAATTTGTATCGACGCCCATGATTATTTCTGTATTATGATTGTGTGATTGCTAGATGTATGTTATCATTGAATGATTGTTGATGATACGTTTGTGTCCTGTTGAATTATCGTGTAAAGTAAATTAAAGAACGTGTGATTTCTATACCATATGGTATACGACGGAACAGAAGAGAATAAGACGTTTTAAGATGCACATGTTCGCCCGTCTGCCCAGTGTGTTCGTAGCGCGTTGGACTACGGGTGACTATCCCGTGCGGGTTCAATTCCGCGGGATGGCAGAAAAAGCCACAGATTCCCAGATTTACGGTGTTTGTGACACCGAACCGAAGGGTTACGATGTCCATGGCACTGAGCCGAAGAGCTGAAAAGCTCAAGTGCTTCTGGATCGAAAAAAAGATGCACATGGAAAGCACGGAACCAATGTATATGATCAAGAAATAGACAGTGAATAATAAATATTTGGTAATTACAAACTAATGACCAAATACAGCATTCGAACTAAAAACCCTTTATTTCTTTTGGCGCACATTGCCTAGCCATACAGACGAGCGTTTTAAAGAACACAGTTATTTAACAAAACATTGCTACGGATTACGAGTTTAGCCTTGTAGTTTTCTTTGACCATCTGCACATTATGAATGATACGGTCAAGATCAGATAAGATGTAAAGTACCTTCTAATGTCTTTATGGCATTAAATTAACTCCAACTCGACTCGATAATCGCTTACAGTTGGAAAAATCTCACTCCAACTAGGGTTTCCACCGAGATCATTAACGATTGTGCTGCATAAAAATATAATCCCGTATGATTTCCAGTTAGAGCCGCAATAGCATAGTTGCTAGTGTACTCGTTTCTTGTGGGAATGGATCAGGTTCACTGTCACAGTGAGCGTGGAATATTTTCCCACCATAACGACTTCAAGTCGACCCGGCCTAATTGAGTACCAGAAAAGGACTGGAAATAAAGACAGCCCGCATAATGTTGACCACATCACCCATAGCGTGCCGACGGTAAAGAATACAGGCCTACCCGTATTCCCCATATACCTGAGATATGAAACTGAGTTCCTACTATAGGTGTTTGTGACCCCCAGTTAAGCAGTCCTGAAGTAACAAGTCAGCCCTGATCTCGACAGAAGCAATTGTTCAACTGGTGTCTGATCTATATAAAAACAAAACCCCGCAAATTTTAACTGCACATTAAACCTCAGTTTCATATGGAATCAACAAAAGTGGAGTACAGTCGGGTCTCTATGAGGATGTGACCAGGACAAGACTAAAGGTTCCGTGTTGGCCATGAGCTGAAGATGTATCTTTCCCCAAGATGAGAAAAATTCAATATATTGTATGAAAGACATAATTTAGAAACACAAAACGATACAACTACATCACTGTGCGAAGAGCGTTAAGAGCCCAAACGATACAACTACATCGCTGTGGGCAGAGCGTTAAGAGCCCAAACGATACAACTTCATCGCTGTGGGGCAGTGCGTTAAGAAGCCCAAACGATACAACTACATCGCTGTGGGCAGAGCGTTAAGAGCCCAAACGATACAACTACATCGCTGTGGGCAGAGCGTCAAGAGCCCAAACGATACAACAATCGCTGTGGGCAGGCGTCAAGAGCCCAAACGATACAACTACATCGCTGTGGGCAGAGCGTTAAGAGCCCAAACGATACAATTACATCGCTGTGGGCAGAGCGTCAAGAGCCCAAACGATACAACTACATCGCTGTGACCTGAGCGTTAGGCCCAAACACTGCTAAGTCCTTATATAGTGACCAATGACCTTATACAGATGAAAACTAGTATATTCGTTCACATAATTCATCATCAGCATCTAGAGCTTGTCCCTGTCAGAATTTGGTTCCAATGGCAGCATATCTTAATTCCTCCATGTCCGGTTTGAAGTGTCATGCGACTACCGCAGTCATACTCAACTTCTCTATGCCATTTTGCACCCATATTTTCCTTGGGTTTCCTCTTCCTCGTCTGCTTAGTATCATGCCCTTCAGGATGATCTTCAGAGACGCATGTCGTTAATGTCCAAAATATTTCATTTTTCTCCTTTTTCTTCTTTATCAACTTCTTCAAATCATAACATAAATGACATCAATTTTGAAATACAAACATGTCACCATGAACACTAAAGAGAATTGTAGGATACAATCTTTCTCCCGACATTATGCTATGGCCAAACCTGGGCGCTGACATCAAACGATAAAGAAAACTAGTCACGACAGGATGAAGTGTCTACGCAGAATGCTTGAAGTATCAAGAAGAGATCGATTATATGGTTCGGTCACATCAACAGTTTACCTCAAAGAGCAATGCTACCACGATACAGTAGTTACAAAAAGCAATGCCACGATACAGTAGTTACAAATAGCAATGCTACCAATCAGTAGTTACAAATAGCAATACTACCCCGATACAGTAGTTACAAATAGCAATGCTACCACGATACAGTAGTTACAAAGGCAATGCTACCACGATACAAGTTACAAATAGCAATGCTACTCACGATACAGGTATTACAAATAGCAATGCTACCAATGATACAGTAGTTACAAATAGCAATGCTACACGATACAGTATTACAAAAGCAATGCTAACACGATACAGTAGTTACAAATAGCAATGCTAACACGATACAGTAGTTACAAATAGCAATGCTACCTTCGATTCAGTAGTTACAAAGCAAAACTCGTCTACACAAAAGGTGAATCTCAGAAATAACAGGCGGTGAAAACACTGCTTATGAAGCACACACAAAAGCCCGTTCTAGAAATCTCTTCTTATCCTGACGCTGTGTGACAAAACAGGATTATAGAAAAGAATAAGGAAAGAATGGATAAGCAACAAATCAGCCAATCAATCAAACACCAATCGATCAAATCAATCAATTCTGATCGTGCTTTCCATACTTAACTAAAATTACAAATGCTATTTGGAATTCGGGATGGCATCTATTTTCACTAATATTACAGTTCACATACACTAATTAGATTAAGAAAATCCAACATTCAATCTCCATCATCCTTATTATCAACAGATGCAGTATCTTTCATACGTTGGAGATCATGCATCTTCACAACTTTATGTCCCCATCTTTGACGATCAACTCAGTTGTTGACTTTCTGCCACGCCATGGCTTGGTGACGCCCTTTCTATCTCTTTCTTTCTGTGTCTCTTTTCTCAGCAAATGTTCCTATTTGCTATGTGCACTAACATTGTCTTTTCTCAGCAAATGTTCCCACTGTTGCTATGTGCACTATCCATTGTCTTCTCTCAGCAAATGTTCCCACTGTTTCTATGTGCACTATCCATTGTCTTTTCTCAGCAAATGTTCCCACTGTTGCTATGTGCACTATCCATTGTCTTCTCTCAGCAAATGTTCCCACTGTTTCTATGTGCACTATCCATTGTCTTTTCTCAGCAAATGTTCCCACTGTTGCTATGTGCACTAACCATTGTCTTTTCTCAGCAAATGTTCCCACTGTTGCTATGTGCACTAACCATTGTCTTTTCTCAGCAAATGTTCCCACTGTTGCTATGTGCACTAACCATTGTCTTCGCACTAAGAAAACATTGTCATATAGTTTTATCCGGTTAATGGGTATGCTAAGGAAGACCAAGAAAGATGGATAGACAATATCAAGTCCCCATTAAATAAACATGATATAAACAAACAAGTGACTCATCTAGCCCTGAACGCAAATTAAAGCTCCCACCCTACGCTTAACGACAAGAGCGGACAAACAATCCATCATCCACCTGGGGACAGACACTGGGGAGCTAGAGGTTTTATGAGACTGAATATTGGAAATACTGCAACGCCAAAGCTACTGCCTCGCAATGTACATGAGACGATTTTTATTTTAACATTTCGATAGAATAAATATCAGATACTATACCTGAGATTCGGACCTGTGTTCTCATGACTGAGAGATCTGTACTCTATTCCTCGGTCACCTGCTTTACTGTCTTCGCATCACATGCCCACAAACCGTTGCTTGCTCCCTTCAGATGTTTGCCAGAAGGTTTATTCTTTCCATGACCTCTTTATGTACACATGCATGACTCCTTTTTGTAATGCTTCTGTGATATCTAATATTCTTCTATAAAATCACATCTCCGTAACGTCTATATATTTTCTGATTTCTTTGTTTATTTTTGACAATTTGTGTTCATATGTTATAAGAAAAAAGTCAAGGTGTATGTAGAGTATATTATTCACATAATAAGTCTCTCTCGATCCTACTTTAACTCTTTCCCTCAGTCATTTATTTTGCCTCCATGACACACGTATATTACAATTTATACTAAAGTAGCTGGTATACTGGCCTTGTGTCACATTATAAAAATACTGCCAGCCAGTAAATCGGCTCGAAAGAGCGAAGGGGTTAACAAAGACATGGTAAACACGATTTTAAAGTGAAGCTTCTCAAAGACTTCCTTAAGTCTCAAAAGATTAAACCCAGGGGTTTCTGTCTGAAATGTCCTTGTTCCATTCCAGGTAAGATCAAACAATGTCCTGTTCCATTCCTCAGGTAAGATCAAACAAATGTCCTTGTTCCATTCCCAGGTAAGATCAAACTGTTTTCTTTGGTTAAGGAAATTCAACCTATGACCTGACATGCGTGGCGACAGCTTCGAACAAGCGGCCTTAATTTCTCTGCCCTAGTATTATATAAGTACACTACTTACTCTCAGAAAATGATAACAAAGTGCTGTTAGACATTTTTATTTTTTAAAGTGCATCCTAAAGTCAGTTACCGGTTTTTTTCGGTTAGTGTCAACAACAAAAATAAAACGGATGACCTATTTAAAGTTTGGTTCCTTATTTTGTCAATGATGGAAAAAGGATTTTAAAATTCAATTTTTCTTCTTCTTCTTTTTCCAAGTTTCAGACATCGACGGAATTTTAATGTTATTTAAAAATGGGAGTCCATGACATCCCCTTAAACTTGTTTTGCCCGATATGAGGTTTCCAAAAGGGGGTTTTTCTATATTTTCCCGGGTGAATTTTGGGACATTTTGAAAAGTATCCCTTCCCTTGTCATTTTTGGCTGGTCCCAAATGCGGGAAGGTCAAGGGGTTTTTTAAACTTTTTAAAAACGGGATGGTACCATTTCTATTGTGCCCCCTTCAGACAAAAAATGACAACCTTTTCCCTTTTCCTCTATTTAGTTGGGGGTTATCGTCCCATCCCCCCGGGATCTCACCCATTTGTTAGGGGCCTTTTTATCCGTATTTTTGCTTCCTCATATGTCATACTGGGTTTCACCTGGGTAGCCTGTTCCCCGTTTTTTGGCCAATACCCCAAAGTCTCAAAAGGCATTCTGCAGGGGAGGGAAATCCACCGTGGCTACCCCCCAGAAGATGTTGCTTTAAAGGGGGAAAAAGTGCCGCGGAATTTCCTTTCCCAAGGGTTTTTTCCTTTTTTAGAGCAGTACCAGACGGGGCCCTTGTAAGAAATACCCCTTTTCCCCCTTCTTGTTGCCTGACCCCTTGGGCTTCTGCTGTTGCTTTGGGCCCCCCCTTGTCTCTTCCCCGAATTTTGGAGAATTTTTCCCCAATCCCCAAAATTTTTTTTATTTTTTATGTCACTGAACCATGGGGGCCCTCCCCTTTTTTAAGGTTTTGGTAGACCCATCTGGTGTAAACATGGTCCACCCCTACTTTTAAAAAAAAAGGGGTTTTTTATACTGGGGCCAGGAATTTTTTTTCTTTTGTTTTTTGGGTTTTTTGGGCTTACTACCCCTGTGATGTTTTTTTCCCGCCTCAAATTTTGGTAATCTTTCCAACCCGTTTTTGGTTGGATATTTTTAGTTTTGGGGCCCCCCAAACACATGATGGTTGTTTGTTCATCATAAATTTTTGGTTGTCCCCGAAAAATTTGGGTTTTTTTTAGTCTCCCCCTTCCCTAGCCCTTTCCATTCTGTGTTTACTTGGGTGACCTCTCTTTGAAAGTTTTCTGCTTTTTTTTTATTCCCCGCCCCATATCCTCCAGGGCTGGTTTGGAGGCTGGTGGTCTTCCTTTTCCCCTGATTGGAGGGGCCCCTTTTTAAACTCCCAGGGGTTTTTAAAACAGGTTTTTTGTTGAATTTGATTCCAGTTCCCCTGCAAAATTCCCCAAATATTTCCAGTGTCGGGCGAACATACCCCTTAAAAGTTTCTTTTAAAACAGTTATCTGCCCCCGGTTGTCCCAAAGGGGTTTTTCATGATTGCCACCCCGGATTTTGCCTGGTTTTTTTTTCAATTTTGAGCATGCTTGTCATGCGCTGGTCGAAGGTGTTTCCTGGCAGGGTTTTTTTCCGGAAAAATTATTTTGGTTTTTTAGGGGAGCGGATTTTGGGGGGCTTTCCCGATGGGAAAAAATTGAAAAATTTTTTTTTCCCCATTTTTTGATCAGCCAAGGCCCCCAAATTGGTCTGGGATGGGGCCTGTTGTATTCGCTTGTTGCAGCGGAATCCCTCCTCTGAGCCCCTGGGGCCCCGGCCCGCCAGGCGGGGGGACCCCGGTTGCTGGTTTACATTGAGGGAAGGGAACAGGCAAGGAGGAACCCCCCCGGGGAAACCCTTGTTCTATTTGTTTCCCCAGTAAACTTTTGCATTTTTGGAAAATTTTTTCTAGGAATGTGATACCCTTTTTGTACATCTGTCCTGCTATTTGGGTTTTTCCGCAACCATTTTTAGGCCACCCCTTCCATATTTTATCAAAACCCTTTCCCCCAGATCTACCCATACTGCTGGGTTTTTTTTCCCCCCTTGGGAAAAGCATCCTATCCCCTGGCGATGGGTCATTTGGGATCTTCGTAGATCTGTGTTTTTCGAAGTCTGTTTTGGGGGGAGAAATTTTTTCCAGATCCATTGGGTCGGTGTTGATAAATTATTTAAATTTTCCTAGCAGCCCAGTGGGGAAAGGGTTTAAAAATTGCTAGGGCCTGGGACCCTTTTTCCTTTTTTCTTTATCGGTTTTAGAAGCCTTTCTTTTAACTTAAAAATTTCCCACTTAAAGCAAAATTTTACAATGGGGGGGGGTGACATTTGGGTAATTTTTTACCAAATTAAATTTAATTTTTTATTTTTTGTGATAAAATTTAAATAACACGCATTTTTTTAAACCCTTTTTCCAAAAAATTTTAAAATGAGAATATAAAAATTGTTTGAGAACACAGACGTTTGCTTTAGGCGTCGGAAAAAGGCCCTTGACCACCCGTCAAGGGGTTTTGTACTTTTTTTGATAAACCAGGAACAAAGGGGAAAAAAGGGTCAAAGATCACGAAGACTGTTTTATTTCCCTAATGTTTTTCGGGCCCCAAAGAGGGTGGGGCCCATATGGGATCGGTTGAAGGGAAAATTCCACCCAATTTGGGAATTAAAACCTTACCCAGCAATTTTTAAAGGGAACCACATTTTTCCTGCCCCAAAGGGCCCCCCTGATCAACCACCCTTTTGGCCCCCAAAAAACCCCAAGAGGAAAGATCGGGGGTTTTGGGACTTTAAATAAAAAGGGCCGAGGGTCAATAAAAAATTTTCCTAGCCCCGTTTTCCCAAAACGTTTTTTTCCCAAGACATGAAAATTGGTTTTTTATTTGATCCCAGCATATATTTAATTCATTTCCCCGAATAGTTGTTTTTCAATTTTCTGGAAAAAAGGGGAAAAAACCCTTTCTGGTGGGATAAATTAGGAAACGCCCCCGTTGTTACTGTATAAGTGTTTCTTAAAACTTTTAATAAGTTAAATGGTTAAAAAGATTATTTTTAAAATGAAGAAAACGATGTATTTGAAGATACATTATTTTTTGAAATTTTTATGGTCAATAAAAAAACATTGACTAGAATCAGATTTTTGTTTTTTGGTCAAGTTTCCTTTGGGCCCCCCCCTTTTTCTAATTTCCCGGGGTTTTTTTGTCCCCATTTTTTGGGGAAATTTTATTATCAATGACTTTAACTTTTAACCCAATGGGGTGGGAAAATTTTTAAGGTCAATTTTAAGAGAATCCTCACTTTTTTTTCCCAAATTGGGCGCCCCAGGGGTTTCCCGTCTTATTTAGAATAGGCCGTACCGGGCCCCCAAAACTCTTACGAGTTTTGTTTCCATGCTTTAAAGGCCCTTTTTGGGGAAAGGGGACGAACAAAAAGATTAGGGACAGGACCCGACGGAACCCCACCCCAACTTTGGAGGAAAATCCCCCCTGGGTAAAAAAATCAATTATTTCAAACCCGTTTTTTGCTGGGGTGACTGTGCCTTTGCCACAATCCGAGGAAGGAAAAGCAATTTTAATGGGACAAATTCTTTTAATCAAAAGGTTTGGCCTTTTCCATTAACACCAAAAATAGAGGGTTTTTGGTTTTTTTCCGCCCCTAGAGGGAAAAGTATTAGATCCCCGCCCCCAACATTAAAAAACCAGCTTAGTCAAGGACAACTTTGAGCTTTGGCAGCCCCCCTCCAGGGTCGGCAAAAATAGATTCTGGGGGTTCCCCAAAGGGGTATCCAGGAAACCAGTGGTTTGTTTTGAAGGTTGTCACTTTTGGGGAAAAAGGAAAGCATAAAACTGGGAAAAATTTTTTAATTTTTAGGGGCTAATAAGTTTCCGTGCAAACAAACATGGAATGTATAGCAGACACAAAAGAAAAAATTTAAAAATTTTCCCCAAACTTTCTCCAATTTCAGAATACTAAAAAAACAAAAGGCAGGACAAAATTTCCCGACAGCGAAGTCCCCACAAAAGCAAAGATCCCGGGGTTTCACCCTTTTTTAGAAAGGGCCCCCAAATGAGATTTGGTCACGTGCCCAAAGCCTGATAAAAGCATCCCCCCAAAAAAGGTTTATGGGGGCGAGCTTTTTAAGGGGGAGATTTAGCTGGTGGGCAGAAAATTTCTTTTAAAACACTTTAAAACAACCTGAAATGTTTGATGGAACAAAACGGGGGAAACTTTTCGGGAAAATCCCAAATGGCGCTATAACAAAAAAAGAGGGAAAACCCGAATATTGGGGAATCATCGTATTTTTGGGGGTCACAGAGAAAAAAGAAAAAGCCGGGAAAAACAGACACACAAACGCACATGTCTAACTTTTTCATGTACCAACCCGTTGGGGACTTTTTCTTAGGGTTTACTCCCGTCACCCCCGCACAACCGAGAGGTGCAAAAGCACACGTCTGGGGATTGGTTTTTTTATTGCCGATGGGTTTAAATTTTTTAGGGAAAATTTTTATTATTAAAAGTTTTTTTTTACAGAAGTTTGAAAGGGAATTTCCCCGCAAAAAACAATATTCTTCTTTCATTGGTGTACCCTTCAGGTTTTTCATTTTTTTGTAATGTTTTTTCTCTTTTTCCTTTAAATAAAATTTTACTTTTTCTTACTTTTCTGTTTTTTAAAAATATCCCCAAAAAAATACCAATTTTGCAAACATTTACACTTTTCCTTTTTTTTTAAATTAGACTTTTGGGGGCAGGAGCTCCCCCCACTGCAACTGAGACCTTCAAATGGATCGGGGCAATTTTGTTATTCCCATAAAAAATAAACCCAATCAATCAATCAATCCTTATATTTTTATAGTTTTTTTGTGCCGCTGAAAATTTTGGGGTTTTTTAACAGCGTCTTGGATACAATTTTGGGCCAGCGTTTCGGAAGGGTACCCCTTTTCCTGTGGGGGAAAGGTTCTGGGGGGAGAAGGGGGGTCTGAAGAATTTAGGGGGTGTCCAAAGGGGGTTAGGGGGGGACTCAAAGAAGAAATTAATATTTTTTATTTTTTGGGGTTGAAAATTTTTAAAATTTGGGAAATTTTTATTTTAAAATTTATCTTATGCTTCATCTTTTCAGATCTATTTTTTTTTATCAATTTTATTTCATGGGAAAATAATCATTTGAAAATTGGGTCATATATGACAGAAATATATATATAAATATATAAATTTTCATTCAAAGTTAAAAAAAGAGCATGTATAAAAAAGTTTGGGAAAAAAGGCCCAAAATGTTATAATGTGAGATTACCCAAAAGATTATGTTTCAATCGGGTTGGGGCCCCAAAAAATTTAGATTTAGACAAAATTTTTAAAATAAAAATTTTTTTCTTCTTTTTTCAAACGTCCCCATCGACCCCTTGCCAAAACCAACTTTGTGATTTATATGTGATCTGGAGCCAAGAGCGATTATAATTGCCCCAAATTTTGCTCACAAATAGGTCAGGGATCTGATTTTTGACGCTTTTTATTTCCTGGGTAGTTTCCCCGAGTCCCCTACCCCATTTTCCTTACAGCCAAGGTTTAGCAGGGGACTATTTTTTTGTGCCCGGCAAAATACCAACGTTGGGGCATTTTTTTGAGGGGTTTTGGGGTTTTCTACTGGGGTTTCCTTTAAAACTTTGGGTCAATTTTTCCCCAGTGGTTACCAGGGCCCAAAATTTGGGGGGAAAAAAAATAAAAACTTGTTACCCCCAAAGGATGCGAAAGAAAGGACTAAGGGGGTTTGGGAAATTGAAAAGGTGTTAAAGTAGAAGTTTATGGGTTTTGGGTACCAAACCAATGTGTAATTATACACTTCCTTTTTTTGACAAAAATCAAACCATCACAAAGAGTGATTAAAATTTTTGTAAAGAAGAACCAAAGAAGAAGAAGAAGAAGGATCATTTAAAAAAATGGGGGTTGGGGGTTTTTGGGGAACTGGCAGCGGGGTAAAAAAATTACCCCCCCCCTGAGCCCCAATAATATAAGAAACCTTTAAAATCCACCGGGTCTTTTGTTTTTTGTTTCATGATTATTTCACAAACAAAAATTTTTAAAAGGTTTTTAAAAAAAAAAAATGATGAAACATTTGGCCGGTAGGGTTTAACCCAAAAAACAAAAAGGGAGAATTTTTGAATGATACTGTGGTTAAAAAAGGTTTCAGGGGGCAGAAGAAAGAAGGCCAAGGACAGGTAGAGCAAGAAAAAAGCGTTCTTCCTTTTTAGGGGGATGTTTAGTAAGGGGGTAAGACATGGTGTTCTCTCGTTATGTTTTTTTAGAAAGGGGAAGTGGGATATGGGTGTGTTCTTCGTTAGATTGTTTAGTGGGGGTAAGACATAGGTGTGTCTCTCGAGGTATGTTTAGTAAGGGAGTAAGGCAGGGGTGGTGTTCTCTCGTTATGGGGGAAAGACTGCATAAACTTGGTAAATAGTGAAACACTACAAACAAGTACTATAGTTTTACAAAAACAGAAACAGTGACGATAAACAGCAACGTTCGACCAACAAGGCCTTTATCAGCAAACGAACAAACAGGAGTGACAAATTAAAATGAAACACAAATGGACGACCAAATACAAACGTACTAAGGAGAAGCTGGAATGGAAATGCACATACACAACAAATATAACTATTAAATCACTACACGTCACAACGAATAGTTGCAGCAATAATGGGTGAATATCGAAATAGGGGAAGACTCAGTAAAACTTGGTAAATAGGAAACAGTACAAACAAAGTACTATAGTTTTACAAAACAGAAACAGTGACGATAAACAGCAACGTTTGACCAACAAGGCCTTTATCAAGCAAACGAACAAACAGGATGACAAATTAAAATAAAACACAAATGGACGACCAAATACAAACGTATCTAAGGGAGAAGTGAATGGAAATACATACAAAACAAAATACACGTTGCTGTTTATCGTCACTGTTTCTGTTTTTGTAAACTATAGTACTTTGTTTGTACGTGTTTCACTATTTATCAATTTTTACTGCAGTCTTCCCCCTATTGTCACGTGTTGTGAGAGTCAAGACACAATACTACAAATAAATACCAAGAAAACAAAAAGGACCGTTCTCAACAATAAGAAACAAGTACACTTCACAATACATCATGCAAAAAATGTACACAAGCTGTATACAAACGTAGAAAATGATAAACAAACAATTCAAATAATAATTACCAAACATGAAAAATGATATTCACTAAATGAAAGTCCCCGATTAAACAGATTTATTGATTGCTGAGAAATCCTGATTAAACTTTTTGAACAATCAATGATAGTGTTTAATAACTTTCTTACACTGAATCTCTGAAACATGACATGAAATCCGTAGCGTAGGTTAACATTCTCAATTTTCTTTTCAATTTGGTTTCTTCTGCTTTTCTTTTACGTTTCATCATTCATCATTAATCCTCTCCGCTCCTCGTGGAGCATAGGGCCTCAAAATTTTTCGCCACTCTTCTCGGTCTCTGGCTGTTATTTTTATGGTCCCCAGGTCAATTGAGCACTCTTCAGCTCCTCAGTAAGACCTCTTTCCCCAAGTCTGCTTAGGGGCGTCCTCTTTTCTTTTCCCTGCGGTTCCACTAACCTGTCTAGTGACACTGACTTGTCTTCCGTGGAGGCCTATCCATCGCCATCTGCCCTCTGCCCCGTGTCATCAAGGTTCCGCCTGTTCCTATCCACAGATCCGTGTTGTAACTCTATCATACCATTTCAATCTGAGAATCCGCCGCAAACACCCGTTGACAAGGGTCTGGATCTATTTGTATTGCCCTAGTGACTCGACAAGTTTCCGAGCCATACAGCAACACCGACTTCACATTTGAGCTGAAAACCCTGAGCTTTGTTTTCGTGGAGATGGCAGCGGACTTCCACACCATGTGCAGGATCGCAAAGGCCCTGTCGGCCTTCTAATCCTAGCCTAAGGTCCTCATCTGTCCCTCCTGATCTGTGATCTTACTTCGGTAGACAAATTCATCCACATCTTCTATGCCCCTTTCCCCTCAATCAGTTTTGGGATCTTGCTGTATGTTGTTCTGCATTACTTTAGTCTTCTCTTGACTGATTTTAAGGCCGACTCGTTTTTGCAGTTTGTGCCAGAGCATCCACTTTTCCTGCATGTCTTGTAGTCTATGCAAAGAAAGGGGAGATCGTCCGCAAAATCCAGGTCTTCACTGACATAAGTGTCACTGTATGCCTTTTCCAGACCTGGCGTAGGCTGTGGTGTGGCCCAATCAGAGCACCAAGAAGGAGGGGGACAGGCATCTGTCTAACACCAGTAGTGACCTGGAACCCCTCTGACAGTCTTCCATCATGAATAACCTGGCAGGCAAACCCCTCATACAGCTGCCTGATGATGTCGACAGTCTTCTCCGGCACCCCATAGTTTCTAGGATCCACCACATTGATTTCTCCTATCATGCTGTCAAATGTCCTTTCAAAATCAACAAAGCAACGTAGAGCGGAGCCTGCCACTCCATTGTTTGTTCCACTATGATTCTTAAGGTCTATCTGGTCATTGAAGATCTATCTTCCGGAATCCCGCCTGTTCGTCCCTAAGCCTCTGGTCTATAGCGTCTTTCATCCTGTCCAGAATAACCCTAGTGAGGACTTTGCTGGGAATGGAGAGCAGCATGATCCTTCTCCACTTGTCACTTTTGACAAATTGCCATTCTTTGGCAGTTTCACGGGGACCTTTCTCCAATCTGCTGGATCTCCCCCCTGCCCCACACCAAGTTGAACAATATGTGGGTTGGTTTACCATCTCTTCTCCTCCCCCCCTCAGAGCTTCCGTGATATTATCAACTCCTGCGCCTTGCTTTTTCTCAAGTTTTCAAGGCATTGGATTTCCTGTTTTGTGATTCCCTACGTTTATGTCCAGCGGCCCCCTGCCCAAATCTAGTGGTTTAGGGGGGAGGTCTTTTTAACACTTCCTGGAAATGCCTTCCAGCGCCCCAGTTGTTCATCAATTTTAGTCAAAGTTTTCAGTCATCTCTCACTGGCCTGCTCTGATTATTTTTCCTCCCACTCAACAATCTGGTTGTCTCATAGAGAGCCTTGAGGTCACCTTTGCTGTCTCTGCCTCTTCTGCTATCTCATTTAATGCCTTTTGTCGTTTCTCAGCTGCTTTTACCTCTAGCCATCTCGTTATATCTAGTTGCTGCCGCCTGTTTTTGCTGTCTTGTTCGTTACTGGTTTACTTCTTGTTTCAGCTTCTTCCTCTCCTCCACCCTCTGCCATGTTTCGTCCGTGATCCAGGGTTTTTGATTGATGATGATCTCCCCAGATTTTCACAGGCTCCAACGTCGCCTGCTTTGGGTTCCACCTACTCTCCACTGTCCTTCCCTCTCTGTTGTCTGTAGCGCCTCGAAACGGTTTCTTTTGAGCAATCTGGAAGACTTCCTTGTGACCTGCGATTGGAGTTTTTGACATCAAACTTGATTCGTGTACTTTGTTGTTTCTTCTTGCCGATAGTTTCATTTTTAATTTTATAGTTACCAGATGGTGATCAGATCCTATGTCTGCTCCTCTCTTCCTTTTAACATCTTGTAATGATGTTTCCATCGTTGGCGAATTGCCACATGGTCGATCTGGTTTTCCGTCCGATGATCTGGCGAGATCCATGTTGCCCTTTTGGCATCTTCGATGCGGAAAGAGTGTACCCCAATGCAAGCTCATTGGGGGCACGAAATCTGCAAATATCTCACCATTTTCGTTCATGCTTCCAAGACCATTTACTCCATCTCTTTTTCCTGCCAGAGTTTTCGTTGCCCCCCCGGCATTCAAATCCCCCAAAAAATCACATGTCGTGCTTTGGCTTGTCCACAGTTGCCTGTAGTTGTGTATAGAAATGGTCTTTTCCCACCTCCTCTGCATCCGTTCGTCGGGCATAACACATAATTATGTAGGTCTTCTGGAACTTAGATAACCTTGCACTAATAATGCGGTCCGACACTGGTTCCCATTCCATCAGACTTTTCCTTGCTTCCTTGGTCAGCATCAAGGCCACCCCGGCTTCCCGAGGATCATCTTCATTTTCTTTGCCGAATGGGGCAAGCGTTTCTCCGTCTGAAGTCTTGTTTCCCCAAAAGCATTCCACCTTGTTCCCTTCCAGCAACGTAAGCTTGTACCGATGCATCTCCCTTTACCACTTGTGCACATCTGCTGTCTCTAGCAGTGTCCCCACATTCACATCCCTACAAGGTGGAATTTTCTGAATCCCAAACCCGGTGCTTCTATCTTTTTTGTCTGCGGGGAAAAGGGGCGTCAACACATCAGCTCTTGCGGTTTGGCTGCTGCGTCATCTTCTCTGCATGGAGCCCTAGTCCTTCCGAGACTCGAGTTAGTTTTGAACAATTTGTTTTGGTTTCTGTAACTACTGTTTTTTTTAATGGATGGGTAGTTAGCCCATCGCAACACCCCAACCTGGAGGACCAGGAGACCACGGGGCTGCCCTTCCCCCTTCGACCTTCCCGGCGGTAACCCTGCCGGCATAGCCCCGGGGCCCTGAGGTTACAAGCCCCCACCATACGGAATGGCCTCCATGGGGGGGTTCTTTAACGTTTCTCGCTATAAATTCAGGGTAGTCTGGTATAGCACTGATGACTGAGTTTTCACGAAGACCTGCTTTACTAATAACAGTGTTGGACGGAGTCCCAAAAAAAACAATACAATTCAGAGAAAGTTGGTCCATCAGTTAGGGCGGGGGTCGAAGAGAGAGAGAGATTAACAGTGTCTTTCGCCTATTCTTTTCCAACGCTTCATATCAACCACTTGTTAAACCACTTTTTTGTGATCTGTATGTGATCCGAGCCTAAAAGCGATTGTACGTTGTGCTAGTTATGCGTCTACAAGTAGGCCAGAACATCCGATTTCTGCGAAGTTTTCTTACTTAGGTACTTCCTAGTCCCTATCTCAATCACCACTTACAACATGTTTTATAGGTTGCAGTGATACTATTCTTTGTTCTTCTTGCACGCGCAGGTAACACACGTGCAACTCGCCAGTCAGGTGAGCGTTCTCCGATTTCACAGGTAACTGATAGTTAATACCTGTCAAATAAAAGAAAAAATGATATTAATTATTTTTGTCAGTACAGCAGTTTTCGAACCTACAATTATATATTAGTTTAACTGTCATGGGTTCCTTTGCATGCTTAACCTGAACATGGACCTACAATTTTTATCCATCTCTGATAGATCTAGACACAGAGATGAGAATGACTTGGAATTATCCTGGTCTCTTACATCTGATTACCATCGTCTACAGTAGTGATTATTTATTACTATTTGTTTGATATTCCAAATGTTAAATCAGGGCTGTTCTATGGCTCGGAAACAATGGAAGACAACAAAAGAAACCACCAGAAAACTACAGATCTCTCATAAATGGATGCTTACATAGAAAAGAGGTACTGAGATGGTATGATAAGATTACGAAGGAGGAACTGAGAGAAAGGAAAAAAACTAAGCAGATACCAGTGGAGAAGAGCTAACGAAAAGATGCTATCAATGGATAGGACATACATTGAGAAGACCGACGAAACACTCGCAAGACAGGCATTGTTTGGAACCCGCAAGGAAGAGGAGTAGGAGAAGACCTAGAAAGACTAGGAGAAGAGAGCTGAAGGCTGATACTAAAATGGTAGGTAAAACATGGAAAGAATTGGAAGGGATGACAGGAGAGAGGAAGCGGTGGATAAAGTTGGTTGAAGACCCGTGCTCCGCTGGGAGTTGAAAGAGAGACTGTAGACTGTTTCTATTCAGCTTCCAAAACTCAAATATTTGTCACTCTAAATGTATTTCTGAATTTTTATTCTTCATAGACCAGTATCCCATCTGCTGTGCCTGCTGACATGATAAGTGACATTCCGAATTCATCATATCCCGCCAGAGTGGTTACCGGGGCCCAAATTAGGGTGTGAAGAATAGAACCACTATTACCTGCCAGGCATGTCGTAAGAGGCGACTAAGGAGGTTGGACGTGGGGTTAGCTACCCTACACCTTAAAAAAAAACTAGATGGCTACAGAACGGAGAGCGAACCGAGTAAACGCTGGCTGAAACCGGACACATCTCTTCTTCTTTGCGTTCGTCTTTACGACCAATTTTAATCACTCTTTGTGATATGTTTGATCTTTGCCAAGAACGATGTATACGTGTACAATTGTTTGAGTAGGCCCTAAACGCATAGACTTCTACACGTTTAGGACATGCATCGATTTAAGCCAAACCTCTTAGTCGTCTCTTACGACATGCGTGAGGTAACAGTGGTTCTATTCTTTACATCCCAGAATTTGGACCCGGTAACCACTCGGGCGAGACCGGACACATCTCAGAAGGATAAGCACCAGAGCTCCAAATGGTGCTGAAGATGGACGTAAAACACACCAACGCTAAGGCTGCATGAATCAGATTTCCACATGAATATGATTTATGGGGAGATCTGGTACATCGGCAGTCTGGGCGTGATCGAGAGAGAGAATCCATCATATCCGTGGACTTTCCCTACGCCAGGTTACTTCCTTCCATAATGATCTTCTCCAACATTTCATGTCTTTTTATACGTCCACATAACCAACATTTTCTCATTCGTATTTGTAGCATCAACCTATTTTCTTTGATTCTGACTTTGATATATCTTTTTATTCTCTACTCTGCCGTCTATGGTATACGGAGGGAGCTTATTTTGATATTGATTTTATTATTTTCAAAGTATCCAAAAAAGTTATTAAAACTCTCCTTCTAGAGGTGGCCTACTCCTCAGGTTGAGAAACACTGATTTAATTAATTTTATAACTGTTTTTACAAGGAAAGTAAACGAAAAGAAATATAAATATTAAAAATTATTAAGTAAAGATAAAAAAGTTTAAACATAAATTATGAGAAAAAACAGTCGATTCTTGTATGTGTACTCATCAGACCATCCCATTTCTAGATCAGTAGGGGTTTGAAGAAGCTCGCGCGACATGCAGAGCAGAAATCGACAAATAAAGTTTGATATTTTCTCATGTCATTGCTCACTGCAAATGTTATTTTTCGCCTAATCCGTGTTGATTTGCACTCTGGACCGAAATATCGATCAGAAATCTGGTTTTGTTTAAGGTAATGTCGCCAAGTACAAGGTATGCTCCTTAGTTCAGTTTTCTGTCGTAAAGTTATCAGCAAGGATTTGTTTAAATGGTTTTCATGTGGGAGTGACGGGCGATGAGCTACAAACCTGCAGAATGAGATGGCGGATTTGCCGGAAAAATCGAACTTAGTGACTCGTTATCGATATATTTTCCCCTCTTTCGCGCTCTATGATTTCAGACAGTGGCGACTCGTGTTCATTTTTGCTGGTGGGGCCAGACATACATTTTCGGAAAAATCATGGTTTTGTGTTAGAGTATATTTTAATTTATTACAAAATACAGTTACACATTAATTTTTGTAGGGCCTGGCCCCGTAGGCCATTAATGACGAGGCGCCCCTGATTTCAGACATAACCATGTCACCTAATATGGCATCTCTGTATGATTTTGAGGTTTGAAAACCTAATCATGACGACCAAGAAACATAGTGAAGACCAACATCTATATTGAATACACAAAAAAAAAAATCATGTCAACTGACAAAGCAAAGGCTCACCTAACATCCAAGTAAACAATGAAGAACTCCAATGTGAGAGAGCTACGAATATCTGGGCTCAATAATTAACAATACCAGTGACTGCTCCAAAGAGATCTCAAGAAGATTGACAATAGCAATCAAAAAGTTAAACACAATGAAGAACATGTGGCAAAGCACCAGCAAAATATTAAAATTAAAAATATTGAGAGCATACATTTTCCCAGTCGCTACTTATGGTTGTGAATCATGGACTATTACACAAAAACTAAGAACGAAAATCCAGTCCTTCGAAACTAAATGCTACAGAAAGATTCCCACGAATACCATGGACAGAAAAAAAAAAGAACACTGATGTCCTGAAAGAACTAAATGTTAAAGAGAATTGCTGATAAACAACATACTATACAGAAAAATTTCATACTTTGGTCACATCAAGCGTCATGATGGCTTGGAAAGAACAATACTAGAGGCCAGGGTCCCAGGACGAAGAGGCAGACCAAGAAGAAGATGACTACAAGATATTAAAGAAACCATGAAATGACCATCGACGAAGTTGGTGAACTGGCTAGAGACAGAGTGAATTTCAGATGCGCTGCAAAGAGGGCAACGTCCTATAAAGGATACGCACCTTGATGATGTATGATTTTTGTCTGAAGATTTGCTTTTCTTATTACCGTTGTCCCTCGCCATTCAGGTGAGTCCTACTCCAACATCCACATTGTTATCTATATCAAATATGTTTTATTGATGTTAGTGAATGATAGCTGTCATTTCTTATTTTTCTTTTAAATTTTGTTTGTTTATCGTTTTGGCTCACAATGTTTTTTCTACATCTTCTTTGTCTTTCTCTTGTTTGATTGATGTGACCATCTTCATTGCACTTCGTTGAGTAGCCCTGTCTGCTACGATCTTTTTCTTACACAGGAAGATCTCAGCGGAAGTGCAGGAACTCCGTAGCACTGGCGAAGGTCCCCAATTTAGACGATTGTGAAACTATTTTGTAGAAATAAAGAAAAATCTTTGTAATGAATATTGCTTGGGCAGCGGCTTTCCAGCCTGTTCTTCTCGATTTTGAACTCTCAAGGGTTCTTTTACGTGCTCAGCTTGAACATGGGACCTACGTTTTATCATTCATCTCCGATATGACTAGGAACTTGATCTCACCTACACTGAGATTAGAGATCTCTGGAAAAATATTCCGATGTCTCCACGAGGGAGCGAACCAAGTAACTTTGGAACAAGAGGTGAGCACGTAACCTCTACACTACTGAGACATCTTTGCCTTGTTTTTTTTCTTAAATTCTTATTCTGTCGGGTATCTCAAGGGTGAAGTGGTTAAGTCGTTTGCTTGTCGTACTGAAGGTTGTGGATTTGAATCCAGACCAAGACATATGTGCAATTTTTTCATGAGATCTCTAGGATTGTTTTCGAGCCTGGAGCTCGTGCTTTGTGCAATGCTTCTGCAGATGTCATGTCATCTCTATCGACTTCTTTGGATGAAATCGGATGCACATGTCCTAAGCGTGTAGAAGTCTATGCGTTTGGAGCCTACCAAACCAATGTGCAACGTATACACGTTCTTGGCAAGATCAAACTTATCACAAAGAGTGATTAAAATTGATCGTAAAGAACGAACGCAAAGAAGAAGAAGAAGATCTCTATCGACATGGGCGGAACCATATGGGGAAACCTGGAGCAATGAAATCAATCCTGCGTCTCTGGTTCCTTTATTTTGTTGTTGATATTTGTATTCTTCATCTGATTTTTGTTATTAGAATTTTCCACCATTTTGTATATATGTTATTGTTATGTTTTTGTTATTGTATGGCTCGGAAACATGGACAATGAACAAGCAGTTACAAGACAGAATTGATGCATTTGAGATGTGGATAATAGAAGAATAGGCAGAGTTTCATGGACAGAAAAACAGAGAAATAAACAAGTTTTTAGCAAAACTAGGCATGAAGAAACAATTATTAAGAGAAATAAAATTCAGACAAGTAAAGTATTTTGGAAACATAAAAAGACATGACACCATGATAAAATATTTACTAGAGGAAAAAGTTGAGGGGGAAGAGCAAGAGGAAGACCGAGAGATAAGTGGGAGGGAAACTTTAAGAAATGTACAGGTTACAGTCTGGCAGTGTGCAACACATAGGCGAAAGACAGAGATGCTGGAAATTCATTGCAGCCAACCTTCGATGTGGAGACGGCACCTGATGATGATTATTGTTATTCTATGTGTATTACGTCATTGTATACCACATATTTTTTCTTACTATTCTCTATACTCTTCATTTACATCTACGTCTACATCTACGTCTACATCTACGTCTACATCTACGTCTATGTATTATTGTTTCTTCCTTTTTTTATCTTCTATTCATAGTCAGTATCCTCATCGTCAGCATTATAATTATCATCTTTAACATCATCATCGTCATAATCATCATCATTATCATCGTCATCATTATCATGGTAATCATCACCAGCATCAAAGTCATCATCACTAGCCAATTATCACCATCATCTTAATTAGAATCGTCGCCATCATCATGATAGTCGCCATCATCATCTTTATTATTGTAATCATCACCAACTTCATCATCGTCATTATCATCACAATCATCATACTTATCCTCATCATCATTATTATCATCATCATCATCATCATTACAGTCATCGTCATCATCATCATTCTTATTCTCCGTATAATTATAATCGTCATCCTCATCACCAGTCTAATATCATCATTATCATTCCTAGACTAATATCAGCATCATTATCATCATTATTACCATCCTTTTATCATCATTATCATCATCATCACCACACACATCGTCATCATCATCATCATCATCTCCAGACGCATCATCATCATTGCCAGTCTAATATCATCAACATTATCATCAACATCATTACCAGCCTATTACCATCATCATTCTCACAATCATCGTCAGGATCAAAATATTCATCTACTTAATTAAGCTTACTTTTATTACTTTTTATTATCATGCTCTTTCTCTCTCTATTCTTCTCTCATTATCACTCTCTCCTCTTACATTTTGTTTCAAATTATATGTACATTGAATGTTTTTTCCTGTCGTTGAAACAGTGATGATGAAGTCTATTTTAACTGTGTATTTTAAAGGGACAGGAGTGTTTAGATGTGACAATTGGTCATCAGAACCGACAACAGCCAACCCCAGCTTGTTCAGGGATCTACATTGT
This sequence comes from Arion vulgaris, assembly GCA_020796225.1. NCBI lineage: Eukaryota > Metazoa > Mollusca > Gastropoda > Stylommatophora > Arionidae > Arion > Arion vulgaris. The sequence continues at coordinate 6,497 of JADZMA010000713.1, read as the reverse complement.
CACCATCCCGCTTCAATATCTACCCAATTAAGATCACAGAGAATCAACTGAGTGGTAACGACAGAGCCCTCTCGTATGCAGATGACATCCTGATGTATAAACAGGGAAAATACAGAGCCCGTATGAACTTTCTATTTTGTCTACATGTCTGTCCGACCGTCCGTCAGTCTAGTCTATCTATCTATCAATCAGTCTGTGCAATTTTATTTTCACTTTGTCTACGCTTTCGTTTGTTACCCAAACGTTGGTTCCTTGTTACAGTAATATTAATTCACCATATACACAACATACCGTCAGTAAAAGATGTAACTCTGACAGGAAAAATAAACAACATCAGAGGATAACATTTGTGATCTAACCAGGGGCGTATATTCAAAGTGTGCTAGGTGTACACCGCACGCTGAAGGGGAAACTAGCAAACTTTAAAATTTTTGTAGTCATATCATCAGGTGCCGTGCCAGCTGGCGTAGGCGATCATGGATCTCCCAAATCTTTATCGTTGGTGTTTGCTATCAACTCAGATGTTGACGCTCTACCGTGCCATGAAATCAGGCTATCCAAAATTTTCTCTCTCTGTCTTCCTCTGTCTCGTCTACCCTCGTTTACCGGTTGTCACAATGTGTTCTAAACCTCCCATCCTTATCACATGATGTTTTTGTAGTAAGTTAGTAGAAAACATATGTTTTCATAAGAAGTAGCTAACGCATGGCATCTCTTCTTTTGTATTTCTTTATTTTAGAGAAACTAGCTCTCGATATCTGATATTGCAACGATTATCGTTCAATTTATATCCAAACAGAAACAGGAAATGACAAGATACGAACTTAATAGAAGTAATAACCATGGACATTTTGTGCTCTAATATTTCAGCACTCACCTACTTTATTCAACTTGAGAGATTTGTTGTTTATCAAAAGATTTGTGCATACTAGTTTACTTACTATGACGAATATCATTTCATTGGTTAGAATGTCTAGTGTGAAATGTGTTTTTTATATTTTAAAATTAAATATCTACTATTTGATCCAACGTGCTGAATATTGCTAAGGAAAATTGTGCAAGCTGGTAATACTTTTACTACTGAGCCGATCTACTGGCTTGATATATTGTTTAACCCTTCCACTCCTTAATTTTTTTTACTTCAGTCTCACGCATATGACAATGTATACTTAAATTATACTTGTAGTTAGCGGTTATATCAGCTTTGAGATATCTTAAAAAATACATCGAGCCAGTAAATCGGCAGAGAAGTGTGAAAGGGTTAAGATTAAATAAAAATACTTAATTAAATAAAATAGGGGGTCTCTGTGGCTGAGTGGTTAAGCCCTTTGCCTTGCGAGTCGAAGGTCGTGGGTTCGAATCCGGACCGCGGCCTTCTGTTCACGAGTGCAGTTTTTCCAGAGACCCCTAGGATTGCTACCGGGGCTACGGAGTTCGTGCTTTTTGCAATACTCTCGGCAGGTGGCGTGCCATTTCTGCGGAGAGGACAGAGCCATATGGGGTAAAACCCGGTGCAATGAAGTCAATCCTTCGGCTTTAAAAAACCCTTTTTAAAAACCCCTTTTAAAAAAACTTCTGTCTTTCTCTCAGCCCATGATGCATTTGATGGATTAGAGAAGGAACAAATACACATCGTTCTTCTATGTTTTTAGCATTCCACTGTATTGTGTTCCAACTGTGATTCCCTTCTTTCAGTTTCCGTTTCAATGTTCTTCCCATTGGTTTTGGGTCATCCATATTCAGATTTTAAACTGGCCTCCAATAAATATATTAGATGTTCATTTTTTTTAATTAGACCATACTCGTACGATGCTAAACGAGTGGACCAGAGTTGCAGCCAACTTTAAATAACTAGGTCTGACAACTGACGAGGAAACTCCTAACATAGATTCAGTCAGGGGTTGGAATCTATATATGTTTGATAGAACAATGCACACTTTTTTTTCGTAATTTTACTCAATTATGTGAGTCTATGGTTATTTATTGGTGAAAAATATTCATAATATTGATATTCCTTATTGTTAAACTCAACTTGTTGCATAATATAACTTCGATTTAGCATTTTATGTTGATTTTAAAATGAATTCGTTTATATACACCAATACTGGAATGCGACGTCACATGATCGGTTGTGGTCTGTTTTCCCATAATTCCTACCTGAGTCCGAAGGCCCATAAGTTTATAGTTGGCTCTGTCTGACAATACATTTGCCCGTGTCAATTCTGAGCGTTTCAGTCTTTCAATTAAGCTGCTCGAATTTGTTTAATTGTATTACGGTATTACATATTGGCGCTATGAGAGCTCCCATCCTTTGGCCTCGATCATGTGGCCCTACCTTGATATTACAAAAGCCGAGCATTTAATATTGATGTATTTTGAAATTATAAACCATTTTACTAATATAATACTAATTAACATCGATATAATGATTACCATTTTTGTGGAATAATAATATCGAAGAGGAAGAAATAGTAAAAAAAACAAATAGTAAAAAGTAACCATCAATAGCAGAACACAATAAATAGAGATCGGGTACTAGAGCTAAGGGAAGACCAAAAAAAAGATGGATAGACAATATCAAGACCACACATAAACACGGATATAACACAACAAGGGCGACTCATCTAGCCTAGAACGCAAATTAAAGCTCACATCCCTACGCTTAACGGCAAGAGTGGACGCCAACTCATCTTCACCTGGGAATAGACATAGACAATAGATCAGTGGCGGCTCGTGCTAATTTTTGTTGGTGGGGCCAGACACATTTTTTTTGGGAAAAATCATGGCATTGGTTAGGTCGGCCAACGTTACTAACTGGCCGCGCGGACGGCAATATTGCCTTGACGTCTAGCTGGAGGCGGTGTATTCTCACAGACTAACTATTGACTGTTACTATTGGGAAACGCTGATCTAGACAATACATCTTGCAGATGTTAGATCCTTGTTGTTGGATGCATGTGTTTATTACAGAAGATGTTTTCTGATGAGTAGCTATAGTTGTTGCTCTCACATACTATTTTAGTTTAATTTTATACAGAATACTTAGATTAATTTTAAAATGAAAACCCATTGTACTTACATCAGCTTATGGTAGTCTCTTCAGTTATCCATGAATAAGTAAGCTACATGTTTGCACAACACCACATCTTGATTAGCACATAAACTAACATCACTTATCAGTAATCCACGAATTAGTCAGTCACAAATTTGCACATCACCACAGCTTGAATAGCACAGAAACTAAACAGTATTACATAAATATATTTATCTACTACTGAATTTTGCTATTTTCCTTTTTTTGTGAAGAACAGTTTGTGAAATTGCATTGATCATTCCTTATTTTCCTTAATTGTTGGGGAAAATGTTAGCAAATGTTGGAACCGCGGACAATAAAGTTTTTCTTTTTGAGCTCCGCAGAACATGCAGTATTTGTCAAATTGGAAAATTTTTAAATGTAGCTAGTTACAATTTGTATGACAATCTCCTTTTTGGTTTGTCGTGACCAAAAACATCTTCATAGTCAGATGATATCGCTTTTGAACAACTATATATGATATGAAGCAGAGAACAGTGAGATCTTGTGATAACTAGTCCACCCCTATCTATTAAATATGTGTAGTTAAATGAAACACCATTTTTATTACATTATGTCGAAGGAGATCAAGTCTACATACCAACTTTTATTACATTATGTCGAAGGAGATCAATAGTCTACATACCCACTTTTATTACATTATGTCGAAGGAGATCAATAGTCTACATCCCAACTTTTATTACATTATGTCGAAGGAGATCAATACTCTACATACCAACTTTTATTACATTATGTCGAAGGAGATCAATAGTCTACTACCAACTTTCTTACATTATGTCGAAGGAGATCAATATCACATACCAACTTTTATTACATTATGTCGAATGAAATCAATAGTCTACATGACAACTTTTGATACATTATATCGAATGAAATCAAGTCTACGTGACAACTTTTGATACATTATGTCGCAAGAGATCAATAGTCTACATGCCAACTTTTGTTACATTATGTCGAAGGAGATTAAGTCTATGTGACAACTTTTGATACATTATGTCCGAAGAGATCACTGGTGATACAGGATAAAAAGGGGAAAACAAAATGATGTCCAATAAATTTTTCACAACACTACAACTTGATTAGAAATAAACTAAACAGTATTACACAAATATATTTATCTAGTACTGAATTTTGCTTCTTTCCTTTTTTGTGAAAAAGCAGCTTGCTGAATTGCATTGAACTTTCCCTGATTTTATATCATTGTTGAGGAAAATTTTGGGAAACCCGCAGACAAAAAAATATTTTTTTTTGAGCTCCGCAACACATACAGTACTGTCTAATGAGAATTTCATGTAACTGGTAGTTACAATTTGTATGACAGTCTCCTTATGGTTTTGTGGCAAAGAACTTATCTCCATATCCAGATGATATGAGGACAGATCAGGTTCAATTTAATATGTCATAAATGCAAAACACTGAGTGTTATACCATTTTCTGTTATCTTTAGTTCTGACCAGATGCAACTGCTCAGCTGGGAATTGGAGTGTTTTATCTGGCACAAAACTAATGCTTGTTGTGGATGATAAACTAATTGCTTCAACCATATTATCATGTGCCATTGTCATGTAATAGTCAATAGTTGGTGCTCTTCTAAATCTTTTCATGATTTGCATGGACAAGAGGTTTTCAACATGAAACCATCTCTCAATTTTTTCCACTATTTGACAGCCAGTTAAAGGAACTCTTATCTATGGAAACTTTCTTTGGGGGGAACAGTAAAAGAATGTCTTGATCTATTTTAATACTGAGTCCTATAGCTGGTGCTTTCAATAATTATACAATAGAATATGTTCCTTGTCTACATTTCGGTACACAACACTTACTAGGCATCGTTATTTTGTTGTTATGTTTACTAAAAAAGTCTGTTTGAGTTCGTATGTTTACTAAAATGTCCATATGTTTACTAAACAGGTTTGAATAATCCGCCTCACCCTCCATCTTGAATAATATAGAGCTTAGGCCAGTAGTTACGTTAAAGGGTTGGTTATATTTTTTAAATTTTTACAATAATAAATACACGTTACACATTATTTTGGGCAGGCCCACTAGCCCTAATGATGAGCGCCACAGCAATAGATAGTTAAAAGGTAGTAAAATAATAATAAAAATAATATAATTAAGATGAACATTTACTATATGAAAGCCATTCTAGAAATTTGATTTTATCGGGGTTTTAAAAATTTTCATCTGTCTCCTCCCATCTTGTATCAAGCATAAGATACGCCCCTGAATCTCACCACCATGCTTCTCCTATACAGGGATAATTAATGGGGAAACATGAAACTAAACGCTTTTCACATCAACACAACCGCCCACTGAAACAATTATTGGATGTAAATTTAGGTAGCGCGGATGCAGATGATCTTCAATGGTATCGGGTTAAAATCATATTTGCTTGCAAGTTTGTAAAGGGAAAAAAAGTAGAACAAATTTGATATAATTATTTACAACCAGTTTCTTCTTTTATTTCTTTCTTTTTTCCTTCTATTTCTTTTCTGTCTTAAGTTTGTAAGGAAAAACGTAGAACAAATTTGATATAATTATTTACAACCAGTTTCTTCTTTTATTTCTTTCCTTTTTTCCTTCTATTTTCTTTTCTGTCTTTTTAAAATTTTTCTTATCTTTTCTTCTTCTTTTGTTACTTCCTTCTATTTCTATTTCTACTTATTCTTTGTATTCTTCTTCTTCTTCTTTATTCTACTTTCCCCCTCTTTTATTTCTTTTTTTTTCCTTTTTTTTTCTTTTCAAATTTTTTTAATTCCAAGTTTTCCCCCTTTCCATTTATCTTTTTTTGTGGTTCTTTTTCCCCCTTCTGTTTTTTCTTATCATCTTTTCTGTCTTCTTCATGTTCTTGGGGCCCCTTGGGCATAGAGGTTAGGGCTCCCTCTCGTGTAAAATGTAACTGGTTTGCCCCCTCTGAAAACGGATATTTTTCCGAGATCTATCTCAGTGTGGTGAACAGGGTTTCCCATCATATGGGATGGGGTAAAAAAAGTCCGTGTTAATTTGGGCCTAAAAAGAAACCCCATTTAAAAAAAAGAAGAGCAGGCTGGAAAATTGCTGCCCGGCAAAAATTCATTTAAAAAGATTAAAAAAAATTCCACAAAAAAATTTACCATCTTCAAAATTAATGGGACCCTTTCCGGTGCTAGGAGTTCGTGCCCAGCAACGGTTTAAAAAAAAGATCGGATACATTTTCATGAAGTGAAAGTTTGGGCCCATCAATCAATCAATCAATCAACAACAATCAATCAATAACAATCAATTCCGCCGAAAAATGAAATAATAATGATTGTTGAAAATGGATAAATAATTGACGGGAATCTCGGCGGGAAAAAACTTTAAAATTTAAAAAAATAAATATTGTTCTTAAAAGAACTTATCATTTTTAATATTACATCAG
>JADZMA010000712.1:0-30565 GCA_020796225.1 Arion vulgaris | reverse complement strand
TTTTTTCTACGATGGAATATATTTATTGGTATACCTTCAGCTGCATGGAGGTGATATACATTTCCAATTCACTGCTAAAGACGCTTTAAATAGTCTTTATTATCTATCCTCTTTGGACTAAAGACGCATTAACACGTTATACATTTCTACTGCCACTGCTATAGACGTTAATTCACGTTTGGACCTAGAAACAAAGTTACTATTTTTAGATTCATTTCGAGCATGTAGCAGCGAAAGGTCTATGAGATTTATGCACAGTCCTATCAACTTTTTGTTCTCTTTAGTCTAATTTTGTATACTTTGAAGATTAAGTTTGTTCCTTCAGTAAAGATTAGTGGATTGTTGTGGATGTCTAGCTTCTTCTGTTCCTGATGATATAGTTCTTCGAACACAAGTCTAACATAACTATAGTCTAGTTCTGTATACTTCGAATCTTCTAAGTCTGTGTCATCTTAGTCAAATTTAGGTCCTCCTTAAGGTCTAACTTTATAATAACGTTCTAATCTCTCTCTCTTTTGTTGCTGACCTATGGCAGAGACTGACAGAGCAATCAACAATCATCCATCCAAGACCGTTATACAGGGCAACAATTCACTTGTTCCAACTCTCTCAGTCTACAACCATACATTGTAAGATCTCACATGAACGTTTCATGTTTTTTTTATCTCTCCAATCCTCTCATTCTTGGTTATTGGTTACTATTGGTTATTGGTTACTAAACTGACTGTCATTGCACTCTGGCAGACCATAGGTGCCTGTATCCCCTAACAAATATCGAAGAGTATGATACTGATGGTTCCTGTGGCTCTCTGATTAAATACACCTCACTCTGCTCTCAGGTATCCAGTTCGACTTGTACAGCGTGGTACTCCAAACTGCATAAATCGCTTGATCTATTCAACATCGTTTTTACTGTCCTCATCCAACAGACAGTCACGAAGAGACCGAATAAGGAAATATTCGATCTCTTGAAGATTTGTGGAACACTTATTTGTTCTTTCAGAATAGTTTGTTATTGATTAAAAAATAACAAACAATATGCCCTGTTCATGAAGCAACAAAACAAAGAAAGTATTTAATAGCAAAATATGAGAATATAAGTTAAGAATCACATGCTCCATGTATTTAAATTGAGCACAGTCATGGAATGACCAATGAAACAGATTAAATTAAGCAATACTATTATTTGTACTCAACTAAATTATCTTTTTTGATAACAAAACTGTTTCCAACAATATTTTTTAAATGCATCTCTGAAACTGCACATCCTTTTTATTCTTTTTTTTGTGACTACCAGTTTTCACTTATCAATTGTCTATCTTACAGGTGTCTTTGTGAAAGTTGCATCATTCTCTGTTACACAATTCATGGAGACTGTTGTCCACGTCACAGGTCCCTGGATCAATCAGTGTCATCCCTGGGATTCGATTTCTTACGATGTCTTGGATAGTAGTCGGACATACAAACTTTCTTCTGATGTACGGAAACTCTGGTAAGTATTTATTTTCACTACATACAGTGTTACTGTCAACATCACAAAAGGGATTGAGAAATTATAGAGAAAGTGAAGATAAAAGCGAAACTAAACAAACATGTATCGCTATCTATTGTCTATTCCCAGCTGGAAGATGGAGTTGCCTGTCCACTCTTGCCGTTTAGCGTAGGAATGGAAGCTTTAATTTGCGTTCTAGGGCTAGATGAGTCACCCTTATTGTATTATATCCGTGTTTATGTATTGAGGTTTTTATAATGTCTATTCATCGTTTTCTGGTCTTCCCTTAGCTCTAGTACTGATCTCTTTTATTGTCTGCTGTTATTGGTGGTTGGTAATATGTATCTCAATGTGGCAACAACAAAAAATAATGACAACAGGGATGATACTGATTGACGAATATTATCATATCAACCTGATGAATATGCTTCAAATGATTGAATCTGGAAGATGGTGTGGAATGGTTGACAGATTCGAGTTCACATCTCAAGAAATGACACTGCTGTACACACCTGGACATGCTGGAGTGCAGAGTAACGATCATGCTGACTTTCTTGAAATAATGCCCTGACTCAGCGGGCATAGTATGATAGAGCTGATATCATCAATGCTGTACTCTCAATTATGTGACATGGGCAATGTCTCGACACTGAACGAGCTCGAGAATTAGGCGTAAAGTTTGGACATGCCAGACAGTGTCGTCTTTGTGGTAGAGAGAGAAGATATATGTAACTCAACTTCATGGGTACTGTGAGAAAATAGACTTTGGGATGCAAGCGCAGGAGGACAGAGCATGAATGGAATGCCCAATGTGCCATGACGTGGATCTGATAATATAACACAACATAATGGAAACAGATAAAATAACATGACAAACGATATTTTATCAATGGAGAGAAGTAGAAAATGTGAACAGTTTTGAATATCTTGGTTCACTTCTAACAACAGATGGAAATGTGAACAGTTTTGAATATCTTTGTTCACTTCTAACAACAGATGGAAATGTGAACAGTTTTGAATAGCTTGGTTCACTTTAACAACAGATGGAAATGTGAACAGTTTGAATAGCTTGGTTCACTCTAAAACAGATGGAAATGTGAACAGTTTTGAATAGCTTGTCTACTTCTAACAACAGATGGAAATGTGAACAGTTTTGAATAGCTTGTTCACTTAACAACAAATGGAAATGTGAACAGTTTTGAATAGCTTGGTTCACTTCTAACAACAAATGGAAATGTGAACAGTTTTGAATAGCTTGGTTCACTTCTAACAACAGATGGAAATGTGAACAGTTTTGAATATCTTGGGTCACTTCTACATTAGATGGAAATGTGAACAGTTTTGAATAGCTTGGTTCACTTCTAAAAACAGATGGAAATGTGAACAGTTTTGAATAGCTTGGTTCACTTCTAAAAACAGATGGAAATGGGATAAAAGAAATTAAAAGAAGAACAAACATAGCTTTATAAAACAATTAAACAACTAAAACAGTATAAAATGGATGAACGAAAGGAAGGATGAACGAAGGGAACTGAGAAAAGAACAAAACTCAGGTGTTTAAGAATCTGTGTTTTGCCCTATCAACGAATGATTGGGACATTGACAATGGACATAGTAACAGAGAAGACATTCATGTCTTGAAATGCAAATGCTGTAAGAATATTACTAAAATAGTATGGCCAGTCTCACTGACACACGTTCTTTCGACGAGATTAGAATCCATAATATAACAGAATATCAGGTTATTGATAATTTGTGCGATATAATACCTAAAAAGAAGCAAAGAAACCCTTCATACCTCGTTGTATATAGGAATACAGTTAGGTCTGTATTTTTCATTGACCGTCGGCACACGATGGGTGATGGGTCAGCATCACGCCGGCCGCCTTTACTTTCCCAGAGCATGTCTGGTACCCACTTGAGGCTGGGTCGACCTGAGAGCCGTCGCGGTCGGAAAATTCCACGCACACTGTGGAAGTTGAATCGAGACCACCAGCCTTGAGAAGGAGTTCACTAACAACTAGCGCTACGGCTCGCGATATACATATGCCTTACATTAAATGTTAATTGCATATCCTTTACAGAACTTATGAATCAACCCCAGCTTGAAATATTTTAGTTTGACATATTTATCAAATAAATATATATATATATATTGTCTTTTCCTATTTTCTCACAGTTAATAGTTTTCAGGGAACACATGAAACTATACAATACAAAATGTTTGATTTGATTAGCAGCATGAACTTGGGAGTCGATTCTTTCTTCGCTATAAGGTAATCGATCAATCTATGGAATTTATATATATAACCAGTTACTGAATGTTTCATTACAAATAAGCCCTATGCATAAGATACGAACTACTGAACGTATAAGTGGTGCCTAGACAAATCAAGGACTCTATTACTGTGGTTGATGGCTGTACTTAAAGGATTTGTCACGATCTTCATTTCATAAGACACGAACATCAACTGGTAACCTCACGACGATCATCAAGCTCTACGAAGCTCATACACATCAGCTGATATATTTATGTGTAAGATAAATATCTCAGAACACATGCCTGTTCAATAAAGTGCAATAATGAGGTTACAATCAATCAATCGTCAATATTATTATATATATATATATATATATATATATATATATATATATATATATATATATATATATATATATATATATATATATATATGAGTGTATATTATTGCATTCTAAGAAGATTTGCCTCAACTTGTACTTCTAGCTTGTATAATTACAAATAAGATTTCTTGACATGTTTGCTCTATTAAATATTTTAAAATTTGCTAATGTTCACAAATGAACTATGATAGAAATGTCCTTACTTCCAAAATAGGGTTCCGTTCGATCCTTTTGTTGGAGTGGGAAAGTTTCCCGAAAATGTCTCTCAGGTCGACCTAGTCTCATTTGGGTAGCAGATAATATAGATGCAGCAGGCGTTAGTACATTCCTCCATTGTTGGAGGCTGGTTAAAGAAAAATATGAATCTAACATTGTCACGTCATGTAGCTTGTCTTTTACAGAACAGCATTATCATCACAGTCCACGGAAAAAAAAACTCTTAATATTTAGCAAGTTCTTCTGCCTCTTCCATCGTAGTTGTTGTCCCCTCCCTCATCTTGCAGGAACCATGCCATTCCCTACTCTGCTCTTTCTAATCACTGTGATGTTTAATATGACAAGAGTTTTGAAGTTTCTAGACATGATAGGAGCAAATGTTTTTCAAATGTTCAGATCTTGGTAGAATGTCTATATCTTTTCTTCTTTGTTCGGAGACGATCATTTTTGATGTTTTCTGTATCACTTTGCTTCAGAAAATTAGAATTTATTCTCGACTGTTTGTTTTTTGTCTGTGATTCATTCCATGTATCCAACAACAGAACAAATATATATCCTTACTAGTTCTTTTTACTTTTTTCTTGTTGTTGCTTGTTCTATAACTATAGCATCAATATATCACTGGATTTTATAGAAATTATTGACTTAAATTAAAAGGTTTACACAATTCATTGCCTAGATTTGTTAGCGACTCAAATTAACAAATATGAAGAGTCATTGTGCTAGAATTCAACATTACATCCTCATCCTAGGTCACCCTCACATCCTTTCAAGCATTCTGTGAGTGAAGAAACGTGTATATTGAATATTCAAAGAAGCAACGCATCTCATGGTTTAGATAAGCATATCCAACATATATGCATATAAGCATATATGGTTTAGATAACCAACCCTTTGTCTTTTCAAGAGGTCAAAACCCTCATACAGAGAAAATCTGAGTAGACTGGAAGACAAACACTGGATATGATTATGGAAAAGACTCCTCAAAGACCTAAGCAGAACAGACCAGGTCATTATATTTCGACTACGCACCGACACTGCAGACTCAACAAACACTTATACAGACTAGGAATAAGTCAAACAGCTCTCTGCCAGTGTCAGTAGGCAGAACAGACACCAGAGCATATCCTGCAAGACTGTCCTCTTCTGTGTGAGCTGAGAAGCAACATGTGCCCACACCCAGTCGACCTGAAAACTAAGCTTTGGGAAACCTGACAGACCTGAAGCTGTCTGCCCAGTTTGTGGTCCACAGAAAATTTAAAGGGCATGACCAGAGATCGCTGAAAAAGAAGAAGATAAGCATATGAAACCGATCTCAAAGAAGAAGAAGAAGAATCTAAAGATGAGGTGACACATTCTATGATTAGGTTGCCTTGGAAGGTCAAGCATGATTGTGAATACACAGTTAGCAACGTTTCAAGTTGTCAGATAAAATGTTCAAATAATCAAAACAAATAAAATAAATGGAAATAGCAAAAATGGAAAGTTTGTATTAATCATCCGTCTGTTGCAATCCGCATTGAATGATTTATAAATCACAAAATCAACCTTGATAAAGCATTAATATGGCAGTCAAACGACAACTGATAAACTGCATATTTAATCCAACTCTCTGCTATCAGTGCCAAACATGGCCCTGACTAAGACACTAGAAAGAAAGATTACAACATGTGAAAAGAGATGTCTACGAAAAGCTGTCAACGTTACAAAGCGAGATAGAGTGAGAAACGAGAATATCAGAAGCATCGTTGGCACTAAACCATGCATACAGTACATCGCGAAGCAAAGTTTCCCAAGTGGTTCGACCATCTAATGAGAATGAAACCACATTTACTACTATCACGTGCCTATAATAATCGACACTCAGGGCGCAGAGCACGAGGCAGGCCAAGAACACGATAGATAGATAACATCTCAGAGTCCTGCGAAAGCATGGACTGAAAACGTCAAGCGCAACACACCTGGCACAAGATAGAAAACTAACTCTCCCCACGGCGCTTCACGGCAAATGTGGTTAAGATAGATAAGATAAGATCCATCATTTGGGTTTTAATGTACACTTGACGAATTGTGGATCACTTATCTCAATCTTCTTCTTCTTCTTCGATCGTTCTTCACGGCCAATTTTGGTCATTCTTATTGTGATGTATAATTGGTCCACTGGCAAGAACGTAGTGATCTACGTCAGGGACGATTATGCGCCCATGGTGACTAGGCCCCCCCGTCCGTTTTCAGCCAGCTTTTGATTTACTAGGGTGAACTTTTCCTAGGTACGATCCTTTCGGATCTACGCCTTTACGATCAGCTTTGCCGTATATTTGGGCTTTTGTGATCTACGCCAGGACAGTGAGTTACGCTGCTTTACCCGTTCTGACTGAGAAATATTTCTCGGGGCTTGTCAGCTTGTCCTCGGACGGCGTCTTACTCGCATATAACACCGTGTAAAGTATCGGCCTTCGGCAATGTTCAGAAACCGGACTTCCTGTCTGATCCGTACATTGTCGGCCTTGCTTTTACCGTACGTTTTGAGTTTGTTCCGGAAAAGGGAACATTCTCAGCCTTTCTAGACCGCGTTGGTACGTGGCAATTTGCAATTAACCTCGAAAGGCACCGGCATGGGGCCCAGTGCACCATCACCCGCTCCAGTTATTCCGGGGATGTTAGTTACGACTGCAATCGAACCTTGCCCGGTTGCCCCAAAGCTGGCAGTTCCTTTAGGTATCACCAGCCTCAGTTCTTCCGGGGATTTTAATTTTTAATCGCACAGTACCTTGCACGGTTTTCCCAGGGCGGGTAGTTTCATTATGCACTAAAACGCAACTTGTTCTTTTGCGCTTGGCAAACCTTGCCCAGTACATGTCTCTGCACTAGGCCACCGATGCGGGGTCTGCTGCAATCTTCTTTCGTACCGACACGAGGGTAGACTTTTATTCGTTATGGACCTGTTTTATTTACTCTTGCTGACGGGCTGGCAATGTTTGCCCCCTCCTCAGGGCTTCGAGCTTCGCCTTCGTGGGCACACGTTTCGTCACTGGATGCATCCTCATCCATGTCCGAGACTCATTGCTGTTTTGTTACTTTTAGAACTTGGGCAATATCTTGTTGGACATCGGTCAGGAGATTTGTGCATTTTGTTAGTATGGATCTGTTTTGCATTTCCGTACTTGCACTGCTACCACTACCAGTAGTTCTCCCCGATCCCTGCCCCTCTTAGCCAGACCGGAACCAGAGTCTTGTTTCCAGGGTCACCGCGTGGAGGTTGGGAGCAGGGTCTTATTTATCACGCCCCCTCGCTAACCCTGGCTCATGTTACCACCATAACCTCATGAGCCTTTGCATCTATTGAACCTCACTGATTTAATGTTGAACCCCGACTGATTTAATGAGCCATTCTGCGGTTTCACAGTGAGACAGTGGAACTTAGACATGCATGGCTTAATCTTTGAGACAAGCATATGACTACTGGCAGGATCAACCATATAGCTGTCATGGACGAGACTGGACCAACAATGCTCGGGGTAGGAGACAGCGCTCTGTGCAGATCGATCCCGACGTCCCGGCGAAAATGCGAATTTGAAGCGAAACGACCGAGCGCTCGCTTCCCACCGTTTTGCCGGCAAGACTTGCGCCTCGCCAAGCAAAGAACGACATCATGTTTCTACCTGCGGACCCACAAGCTCGTTTCTAGAGCCGGGCCTTTTAACGAGACCACCGTCGAGCGTTTAAATTTTAGACTGACTGTATCACATCGCGACCGAAACTCCGATATACGGACACACACCACCAATAAGACCGCCCGCTCGAGCGAAGCGAGTCTTACAGCGACGATACCTTATCCCTTATTCGCTGGGAGCCTCGTTCGCGTGAAAAAGCGAAGAATCACGCGCAGCCGTTAGAGACTATGCACGCATTGGTTATCGACACTGGGAACGAGTTCGCTGACTGGCTCGCCAGTCCGGTTATTTCAAAACGGGAGGCACAGTTTGCAGACGCTAACCCAGATACTTATCTCAATCGATTATCTATATGTTTAACTCATTTGTGAATTAAAAGCAGAGCTGGGAAAATATCCATCTGATATTAATCTACTAGTAGATTGATGACTCATCTGATGTAATCTACACTAGAAATTGTTGGCTACATCTGATGTAATCTATACTAGAGGAATTGTAGCTCCATCTGATGTAATCTACACTAGAGAATTGATGGCTCCATCTGATGTAATCTACACTAGAGAATTGATGGCTCCATCTGATGTAATCTACACTAGAGAGTTGATGGATCACACAAAACATGGATTAATTACCCATCTGATGTAATCTACACATTAGATCGATGGATCACAGAAGAAACCTGGATAATGTATACATCAGCTGCAGTCTACACTAAAGAATTGATGGATCACAGTATTAATAATTATAACTATAACAAAAATATATAGAATATAATTAACACAAACAAGTTCTCCTACTAACATTTTATTCATTTGTGTTATAAAATATATGTCTTTAAATGGGTTTTATATTTTGCAGTGGTTTTCTGGTATCCTATCTGACAATCAAACACGTCATAGAGAAGGGGTGGAAGTTTAACTGGAGACATTTTTTCTTACATCGTTACTGGAGGTAAGTGTGTGAGATATAGATAGAAAGTGAGGAATCAAGTTGTTGGAAGTAACGTTTGAAGATGTTGGAGGTAAGTGTGGGAGATATAGATAGAAAGTGAGGAAACAAGTTGTTGGAAGTAACGTTGGAAGATGTTGGGGGTAAGTTTGTTAGGTATAGATGAAAGTGAGGAATCAAGTTGTTGAAGTAACGTTGAAAGATGTTGGAGGTAAGTGTGGAGATATAGATAGAAAGTGAGGGAAACAAGTTGTTGGAAGTAACGTTGGAAGATGTTGAGGTAGGTGTGTGAGATATAGATAGAAAGTGAGGGAAACAGTTGTTGGAAGTAACGTTAGAAGATGTTGGAGGTAAGTGTGTGAGATATAGATATAAAGTGAGGAATCAAGTTGTTGAGTAACGCTTTGGGAAAATGTTGAAGGTAAGTGGGGGAGATATAGATAGAAAGTGAGGAATCAAGTTGTTGGAAGTAACGTTGGAAGATGTTGGAGGTAAGTCTGGGAGATATAGATAGAAAGTGAGGAATCAAGTTGTTGGAAATTACGTTGGAAGATGTTGGAGGTGAGTGTGGGAGATATAGATAGAAAGTGAGGAATCAAGATGTTGAAGTAATGTTAGAAGATGTTGGAGGTAAGTGTGTGAGATATAGATAGAATGAGGAATCAGTTTTGGAAGTAACGTTGAAGATGTTGGAGGTGAGTGTGGAGATATAGATAGAAGGAGGAACTGTTGTTGAAGTAAGGAAAGATTTTGGGAGGTAAGTGTGTGAGATATAGATAGAATGAGGAATCGTTGTTGGAAGTAAGTTGGAAGATGTTGGAGGTAAGTGTGTGATGAGAGAAAGTGAGGAATCGTTGTTGAAGTAAGTTGGAAGATGTTGGAGGGGTAGATATAGATAGAAAGTGAGGAATCGTTGTTGGAAGTAATGTTGAAGATTTTGGGAGGAAGTGTGTGAGATATAGATAGAAAGTGAGGAATCAAGTTGTTGAAGTAATGTTGAAAGATGTTGGGAAGTGGTGAGATATAGATAGAAAGGAGGAATCAAGATGTTGAAGTAACGTTGAAGATGTTGGAGGTAAGTGGAAAATAGGGACTTTTAACTGTAGAAGAAACATGCGGGAGAAAGTGAGGTTGAACATTTTGTTTGAAAGTAGAAGGTAATTGTAAATAACATGTTGAAGATAACTGTAAAGGAGTATTGAGATAGTGTGAAAGGGAGTATGTTGGATAGTGTGAAAGGAGTATGTTGAAGGTGATGAACGGAGATGCTGAAGGAATTGAAAGAACTATGTTGAAGGGGATGAAGGGAGTATGTTGAAGGTGGCATGAAAGGAGATGTTGAAGGTAAGTGTGAAAGGAGATGTTGAATTTATGAAAGGAGTAAGTTGAAGGAAGGACAGGAGTATGTGAAGGTGGAAAGGAGAGTTGAAGATAACGTGACGGGAGTATGTTGAAGGTAACTGTAAGAATATGTTGAAGGAAAAGAAAGGAGTATGTTGAAGGTGGAAAGGAGTATGTTGAAGGTAATGTCAAGGGGGTAGTTGTGTGTGGAATGAAAGGAGTATGTTGAAGGTAAGTATGAAGGAGTATTTTGGGAGGTAAGGGGAAAGGAGTAAGAAGTTAAGTGTGAAAGGAGTATGATGAAGTTAAGTGTGAAAGAAGCAGGATGTTTGCAACGAACATGACATGATGTGTGATTTTGAAAAGAAAAATTGCAGAAAATACGCATTTTGTACTTCTATCTCCCCAGACTGACACCAACTTTTCTAGTCACTTTGTTCTGGGTGCAAGGTCTTCAAAGTTTCCTGTTTCGGGAGCTTAGCGCAGAAACCTATGGGCATAGCATCATGTGAAAAAGATGGTGGTATTTACCATTTATATAAATAACCTGTTTTTGAAGACATGGGGGAAAATGTAAGTCTGATGTTTTATATGTGTACCATTGTCACTTGTCTTTTTTCTCAATTTTCTTCATTCAGTCTGCCACTGTTTTATGATCGTAGATTAGAGTTTGCTCAGTCCGTCACTTTTTTATTATGTGATCGTATAGTAAGTCTATGTTCACTCTGTTACTGTTTTACGATCGTATAGTAAGTCTGTGTTCACTCTGTTACTGATTTACGATCGTATAGTAAGTCTGTGTTCACTTGTACGTTTTACGATCGTATAGTAAGTCTGTGTTCACTCTGTTACTGATTTACGATCGTATAGTAAGTCTGTGTTCACTCTGTTACTGTTTTAAGATCGTATAGTGTGAGATTTTGTTTTGTCTACCAATCTGTTATTGTCGTATAGTGTTTTTTTTGTCCTTTTTTTTATTTTACCATTTTCTACTGAACTCAAAAACACAATAACTTAAAAGTGTCTCAAAACATTCGTATTAAATTTCAAAAAACAATATTTTGTTAATAAACCTGACTTAACATTTATAAACAAATAAGAATAAATACAATTTTCATGTGGTACTACTTGATACGGAATCCCATGTTCCTCTAAATTTTACATACAATAAAAAAAATGTATATACAGTCTTTTCACTGCAATCAATAGAGAAGGATATGGCTGGTATAAATTCACGTACGCCTACTTATCTTATCTTATCGCAGCGTAGCCACATTTGCGTGAAGTGACGGGGGAGAGTTATTTTCATCTTGTACCAGGTGTTGCGCTTGACGTTGTCGTCAATGCTTTCGCGGGGATTTTGAGATGTTATCTATCCATCGTGTTCTTTACCTCCCTCGTGTTCTGCGCCCTGAGGTCGATTATTGTAGGCACGTGATGTTAGTAAATGTGGCCCCATTCTCATTAGATGGCCGAACCACTTGATTCTTTGCTTCTCGATGTACTGTGCATGGTATAGTACCAACGATGCTTCTGATATTTCGTTCTCACCTATCTCCTTGTAACGTTGACAGCTTTCGTAGACATCTCATTTCACATGTTGTAATCTTTCTTTCTTGTATCTTAGTCAGCCCGTTTGGCACTGATAGCAGAGAGTTGGAATAAATATGCAGTTTATCAGTTGTTGTTTGACTGCCATGTTAGTGCCTGCATGTTTTAATAGTGGTGACAGTTGGTATGTCACTGCGTTTGCCTTCTGGCGTCTCGATTTTCTGTCCATCTTTCCATCTGCTGTGAATATACCCTGAGATATTTGTTTCCCTGGAGTCTGTATTCACGTAGGTAAGCTTTCTAATATGTAAGTTCTGATATGGGCATCTCTGTAGCTAATGGTTAATCTGTTGCCTTGAGTTCCACGTTGTGCATTTGAATCCCAAACGCCAAATTCTTTTCACGAGTGTATTTGTCTCCAGATTTCCGTAGATATGCGCCAAGCACAGCAGTTTGTGCATTCTGTAGTCTCGGCAGGTGGCGTTTCATTTCTGCGAGGGGGACCCACCCATATGGGTTAAACCCTTACAATTCAGTTAATCGTTTGTTTTTAGTCACGTTAAACCCTGGATATGTAGGTTCTCTGATAGATAACCCTCTCAATGTCGAATACCGGGAAAATGAAACAGCAGAACGACTGGCCCAGAAAGGTGCGCAGAAGAGAACCGTGTGTACCAGTTAAATATCATCGAATTAAGATAATGTTTAAAAATATCAGAAAGCCATCCATACTAACACATGACCGCTGCCAGAATATGAAAAGATTAGAACAAGTTCTGAACCTCAGAAAAGACACAATCGCTCCAAAGTCACATATATACAAAATTGACAATTCTTGTAAGTGTACATGTGGAAAGGCACTTCAAATTGCAAAGCACATACTGCTAAACAGCCTCGAATATTATGTACTGAGACAAACTCACTGGCATAGTAAAACAACACTGGACAAACATAATTTCGTCTCTGGTTTGCTTGATGATCTAAATTATGAACTTGTTAATACTCAACATCTTCTGTTTATTTAATTGTTTTGGTATTCTAACACTATTCTCTAAGAAACTATCTCCAGTCACCTTCCTGAATGTCTACAAATTTTTCTTTATACACTGCTAAAGAGCAGGGATTGGTTCAAGACAGCGTTGCAGAAATCTCCTGTTATTTATATATTTTTCCCAGAAAGGTGACATGGTTCGAATGAACGGGTTGATGAACCTGTTAATGTGATAAAGCAATAGTTGTAACCTCGTGTTCTGTGGGGAGCTAAAACAATTAATTAATATAATTAACGAAGAGTATGTTGATGAGGGGATGATGATAATGATGATGTTGATGGTAGTGTTCTTTATGACTGTGAAGCTGAGCATGGTAATGGTGACGATGATAATTACGATGAGTATGGCGTTGATGAAGATACTAGTGTTAGTGATTTTTGTGATTGTGATGTTTATGATGATGTTCGTTTTGGAGATGATTGTGGTTGTGCTTATGATGGAAATAACTGGAATAACTCTTAACTTTAAATGATTCATTAATCCATCAGTGTTTTCAAGATGGCTGAGCCTTGCAGCCGATTTCCCAGTTTTACCTTCTCTCTCCGCTCATGATGATCCCATTTTATTAGTAGTTCTAAACTCTCAACACAGTAGTAATATTAATTAAATATCAACTAACTTCAACATAAGAAATAATTTTAAATTTTAAAAATAGTTTTTGCCAGTTCACACAGTAAACACTATTATTTATATGTTGGGAGTCTGATAATTATTTTGGTTACAAAATTAAAATTACTGATAATCTCACATAACACCATGATCGTAGGGTGGGGAGGGGGTCTATGGTTGAGCTTTTTTGCATTGCTTTCTGAAGGTCGAGATGCAATCCGGACATAATTATTCTGTTCACAAAGCATTTTCCTGAGATCCCCATACTTGTAAAAAGCTAAGAAACTAGTGCTTTTTGCAATACTTCAGCATGTGGTGAGAACTGCGGCGGAGAGGGGCCCACCCACATGCATTGGTAAACTTGGTGCAATAAGCCAATCTATTTGTCTTTAAATCACCTTTTTAGAAGCTGTACAATGTTAAATCAGTGTAACAAATTACTATTAAGAAAATAAGAAAACATATGGGTTTATATGTAAAGATTTGCTAACTCTTCACACAGTAGAACAAAATAATTATTTGTAGAGAATCTCTAGCTCTTCACACAGTAGAACAAAATATTTATATGTAGAGATTCACTAACTCTTCACACAGTAAAACAAAATATTTATATGTAGAGATTCACTAACTCTTCACACAGTAAACAAAATATTTATATGTAGAGATTCACTAACTCTTCACACAGTAAAAAAAAATATTTATATGCAGAGATTCACAGCTCTTCACCCGTAAAACAAAATATTTATATGTAGAGATTCACTAACTTTTCACACAGTAAAACAAAATATTTATATGTAGAGATTCACTAACTCTTCACACAGTAAAACAAAATATTTATATGTAGAGATTCACTAGCTTTTCACACAGTAAAAAATATTTATATGTAGAGATTCACTAACTTTTTCACACAGTAAAAAAAAATATTTATATGTAGAGATTCACTAACTTTCCCCAGTAAAACAAAATATTTATATGTAGAGATTCACTAACTCTTCCACAGTAAAAAAAAAAATATTTATATGTAGAGATTCACTAGCTCTTCACACAGTAAAACAAAATATTTATATGTAGAGATTCACTAACTTTTCCAAAAGTAAAACAAAATATTTATATGTAGAGATTCACTAACTCTTCACACAGTAAAGCAAAATATTTATATTTAAAAATTTCTAACTCTACACACAGTAAAACAAAATATTTATATGTAGAGATTCACTAGCTCTTCACACAGTAAAACAAAATATTTATATGTAGAGATTCACTAACTCTTCACACAGTAAAACAAAATATTTATATGTAGAGATTCACTAACTCTTCACACAGTAAAACAAAATATTTATATGTAGAGATTCACTAGCTCTTCACACAGTAAAACAAAATATTTATATGTAGAGATTCACTAACTCTTCACACAGTAAAACAAAACATTTATATGTAGAGATTCACTAACTCTTCACACAGTAAAACAAAATATTTATATGTAGAGATTCACTAACTCTTCACACATTAAACACAATATTTATATGTAGAGATTCACTAACTCTTTTACACAGTAAAACAAAATATTTATATGTAGAGATTCACTAACTCTTCACACAGTAAAATATATTGATTATATTGTAGGATTCACTAACTCTTCACACAGTAAAATATATTGATTATATGGTAGAGATTCACTAACTCTTCCCCAGTAAAATATATTGATTATATGGTAGGGGTTTACTAACTCTTCACACAGTAAAATATATTGATTATATGGTAGAGATTCACCAACTCTTCACACAGTAAATATATTGATTAATGGTAGGGTTCCTAATTATGATAATTCTTTTGTTTAGAAATGAAAAAGAATAACTTTAAATTTCACATGAACTACATGATAACCCTCTTCTTCTTCTTTCACCCTTCGCCCCTAGGGCATAGTCCGCAACGGCCTTCCAAGCTGCCTATCCAAGGCCATATTTCCAGATCTCGCCATTCTCTCCCCCTTTTTGCGTTCCATCTCTAACTCCTGTCTCCAGGTGTTTCTGGGGCTTCCTCTTTTATTGCCTGGGGTTCCCTCGGAGAGCCTGTCTCGCGATGCTGTCAGGGTTCTCAGTGTGTTTTTATCCATCGCCACCTTCTGCTCATTATCTCCTGTTCCACCGCGTTGTCCGCCCATCCCACAGTTCTCTGTTTGTGGTCCTGTCGTACCATCTCAGATGAAGTATCCTGCGCAGGCATCTATTGATGAATGTCTGCAGCTTTTGCATTCACCTTAGTCGTTCTCCATGTCTCCGCCCATACAGAAGGACAGACTTGACATTTGAATTAAATATCATTATCTTAGTTTTATTCCTGATCATTCTTGAACTCCATATATTCTTCAGAATGGCAAATGCTGATCTTGCCTTTTGTATTCTAACCTTAACATCTTTATTTGGCCCCTTTTTAATGTTGAGACACTTCCAGATATGTAAATGTCAACCTCTTTTTTGGGTGATCCCCCTCAGTAAGATTGGGTCTCTGGAACCAGCATTTAATCTCATGATCTTTGTTTTCCCCTGAAATAGTCAGGCCTAGTTGCTGTGGGGACTGTTTCTAGTTTTGTTTTTTTCTGCATCTGCTGATGGTTGTGAGAGAAGAGTGCTAGATCATCTGCAAAATCCAGATCCTCCAATTGACTCATCATGGTCCATTGTATTTAATTCTTCCCTGGCAGTTGTTGATCTCATTATCCAGTCAATAGCCAGCAGGAAAATGAAGGGCGATAAAAAGGGAGCCCTGTGCACACCAGTCTTTATTTCAAAGGCTCTGTCAGTTTTCCTTCATGCACATTCAGCCGTTGTCTCCTCTACATTGTCTTTATTAGGTTGGTTAGTTCTGGGACGCCAATGTCGTAGAAGTTTCAAGAGTGTTTTTTGTCTAGGCTATCAAATGCCTTTTCAAAGTCCACAAAGTTGATATAGAGGGATGAGTTCCATCTGATGCTCTGCCACTATGATACGCAGCGTCGATATTTGATCTGCGCAGGATCTGTTTTTCCCAAATCCTGCTTGTTCATCCTTAGTACTGCATCTGGTTCTGAGTCTCTGGATGATTTTGACTTAGTATTTTGCCGGTACAGACAGGACATTATTCCTCTATAGTTCGAGCATTCTTGGGGGTCACCTTTTGGTAGTTTGACTATATAGCCTTTTCCAGTCTTTTGGTATTTCTTCCTCTCCCAAATTTTTCCAAAGTCATGTAGCATGTCGTTGAGATGTCAGCATTTGCCTTTATGGCCTCTGCGGTATACCATCTGGGCCTGTAGCTTACCATTTCGTAGATGGAGAATGGCCTTCTTTTTTTCTGTTGCTTGGCTTGCTACAGTCGATTGTTATATCTTTTGCAGCTGGATCTATGTCCGGTTTGGGCCCTTTGGGGGAAATGGCCTGTTTAGAAGGTCCTAGAAGTGTTCTGCCCACCTCTGCATCTGTTCTTGAGCACCGAGTAATCTTCCAGCCTTGTCCTTAATCGGGGTATTTGTTTGTTGATATTTCCGTCAATTTCCTTGTGTTATCTTAAAATCTTCAGGTTACCATTAGCTGCTGCCTCTTCTGTTCTCCTGCCAGGTCCTCTATATACTTTCTTTATCTGCTTTATACTTTCCCTCCCCGTTGGCTTTTTTGTACTTTTCTTGTGCTGCGGCATTTGCTGATCTTGTTCTGCTATTACAGAGGTCAGCCTTTCTGCCTCTTCTCTCTGTTATCTTATCTAACGTTGACTCTGATAGCCATTCCTGTGGTGGTGTCTTTTTCCAAGGGGAGTTTCACACTGCAGTCCAGGCCTTTTTAAATTTATGCCAGTGGTCTTCTCTCTTCATCAACTTCTAGGGCCTCGAATTTGTTGGAAATCGTGACACTAAATATATCCTTTCCCCTTTTGCCTTCAGATGTCCCACATTGTATCTCACCCTGTTACCATGCGCGGTCGTCATGAATCTCTTGAGTTTCATTCGCACCTTTGCTATAACAAGGTGGTGGTCAGAGGTCACATCTGCTCCTCTATAGACTTTACATCGTACAGTGACCTTCAACTTCCCTGTTATGGGATGTGGTCGATTTGGTTTCTGTCCTGTGGTCTGGTGATATAAATGTAAAGGGGTCGATTATTTTGTGCTGAAAAAGGCTACCTCCTATAACTAACTGGTTTGCTGCGCAAAGATCCACGAACATCTCTCCATTTTCATTTATTTCCAGTCCATGTTTGCCCATGGTTTCCTGAAGCCCCAGTGTCTCTGCCTATTTTGCATTAAGTCTCCCCGTAAAATAGTAAGATCCTTACTTTTTAAAATTTGCCTAATACACCTTGCAACTGTTTAAAACTCTTCTTTTTTTTGTTCTTTTTTGTCATTTGTTTGGAGCGAGCATTGGACTATGTTCAGTTTAATTTTGCATTGGAGGTTTTGAAAGTTGCCCGGATCATTCTTGGTCCTAATGGCTCCCATTAATTAATGCCTTTTGTGCTTGTTTGGCCAACATCAAGCTACTCCTCCATTTTGGTGCGTCTTCCTGCTCTTCCGGAGTACAGTATTGATTCCCGTTATAAGTCTAGTGTAACTGCCTTTGTCCATCTGGTTTTGCCCAGTCCCAGGATGGCCAGTCCATATGTCCTAATTTCCGTGCCACCTGTGCTGTCTTCCAGTTTCGAACATCGTGGACATTCCAAATGCCAATCCTGGAGATCTTCCGGGTTGAAAGAAGGGAGTCGGCAGCCCGATTTTTTCGAATTTCACCGGGTCGCGCCAGAGTCCTCTATTTGGGGTCCTCTTCTTCCTCGGGTGGCGAGCTTTAATTTTCTTTGCTGGTTTCTGTAGCTATCTGGTGTTTTTACGGGTGGGAGCCAGCCCACTCCAACCTCCTTAACCGCCTCTACGACATGCAGGCAGGAACAGAGTTTTATTTTTTACATCCCCAGTTTGCCGGTAACCACTGGGCGAATAACCTCACATAGCAATAATTATCTTATAGCTATCACATAACATCAAGTATCGTAAAATTATCACATAACTTGAAAAATAACAGAATTATTGAAACTGTCTACTTAAACAGTAATGAGTTTTAAAAGATGTAGACTTGAAGAATTCTTGACAAATGGTAAAACATAATTGTTTTGTGTTAATTAAATGATTATTTACTTTCTTTGTTGGTTTGCAGTTTAGCAAATTAATTACTTATCTAAACATTGCGTAAATAATTTTGTTTATTGTTTAATTAGTTAATGTGTCAGTCACTTAGCTATCTAGTTTAAATTGTTGTAAGTTAGCTATTAATTAACTAGTTAGTTTAGTTTAGTTAAATAGAACGGATGCTACTGCAATCCAGAAGAAAATCCTTGATGCGCAGTATCTTGAGAAATTGAGAATGGCATGATTCGGTGATCCGCTGAGCGTAGTTGTTAGTGAACTCGCTTCGCAAGGCTGGTGGTCGGGGTTCAGCTCCCGCAATGCGCGGGGAATTTTCCCGACCGCGACGGTTCTAGGTCGACCCAGCCTCAACTGGGTACCAGACATGCTCTGGGAAAGAAGGCGGCCGGCGGATGTTGCCCACTTTCACCCATCGTGTGCCGACGGTCAATGAAAAATACAGACCTAACACTGTATTGACTTATATACCACGAGGTATGAAAGGGTTCCCTTTACTACTTTTTAAACACTCAACTGTTTGATTTCTAAAGGATAATGATATATTCAATAGCAAATGTCACCAGCCTCAAGATCGGGACTCGTAATGGTCCTCCTGACTTAACAGATGGATCTTGAAGAGTGGATCTTGACAGATCTTTGTAATTAAACAGCTCGGATTTATTCTTTTGGTAGCTATAAAATGGGTTTTCCAGAAGTTTACTCGTCCACCATTTCCTTTACTGGCTGTCACAATGTACTCCAAACATCATAAAAATTGAAAACGAATACTGTCTCTTCCTGACGTTGATCTTCATCTGTTGATCTCAATCAGCACATCAACATCCATCATTTAGTAGCCCTCAGTATTTATCATTAGTGGTTTTTGCATAGATATAATTCAGAAATTATATGAACAAATATTGCTGTTGTTCCAGTTCTCACACTGTTTAAAAGATATATTTAACATCTTTTTCTTTTCAGCAACAAATTTGCGGGTTTTTTGAGCATTCTTTTTTTTGTGATTGCTCAATGGATTATTGCTGAATCTTGTCCTACCCAAAACCCAATGGGACAATATAAAGCTAGGGTATTTATAGTTTATTACATACAGTTATTGTGAACAATAGTTTTTATTAGTCATGCAAGTAAATTCTGAATAAAAATTGTTATGGAAGACTTTATAAAATGGCAGAAAACATAAACATAACACACACTGGGTTTATTAGTAACAGAGGACAAGTGATACACATTTAACCTTAGAACAATCATATTAAAATCTAGAGAGTATAATATAGATCTATACTCATGCTTTATTGACTACTAAATACATTTGATTGTGTCGAAATAAAATTTTGGAAAACTAATGGTGAAATGGGATTTCTATCAGATTGGTTTGAATGAGTAACGTGTACTTATTATTTTAGAAATTATTTGTTCAAAATATTATTTTCAACGTGATACTGATTAGCATTGAAAGTTGATATGTACTGCTAAACTACACGCAGTCTGAAATCTAAAACAGCATCACCTCCATAATTAGTATAGCTCCAGGTCTTTAAAGATATTAAGGTCCGTACTTCTTCCTCCAAAAAAATAAGAAGTACATATTAAATTATTTCTTCACAACTATTTACTTTTAACTTGACATTGATGAGTTTTGAAATTTGAAAATATAACACTAAAATATAAATATTATATTATAATAATATAATAATCATAATAATATATAAAAAGTCATTTTTAATATATTAGATACAGTCTGAATGAGTAAATATAATTGCAGTGCATATTTTGGTTGTTCATTTAAAATGTCTTCTATCTACGATGTAACATTGCGACCTTTGACATATACCTGCAATAATAATTATCAAACAATTCATCAATTTATTCATCCGTAGCTAAATGTTTTCTTTCGCGGTCAACTATTTTTATTACATAGTCTACTTTTAATTATCGATTGAATCGCAAATTATATATAAAAGTAATATCTACTATATATATAAAAATGTATGTATGTATGTATGTATGTTTGTTTGTTACCTATAGACTCCGAAACTACTGAACAGATGTAGCTGAAATTTACAGGATATGTTTGTTTTGATGTCGGATGCTACCTGTCAAGTTTGAAATAGGTAGCGCTGAAGCTGAAAAAATCTAAAAAAAATAACACGCTCATTTCATCGAGAGTTTCAACCAAATTGCCTTAACGTTTCCAAGTCTACGTTGTAATGATTAGTATATACACATCAGATTTAGCTGAAATTTACAGGATATGTTTTTTTATGTTTGTTTTGATGTCGGAATGCTACCTGTCATGGTTTTAAATATGTAGCGGCTGACAATTTTAGAAAAAAATTTTTTAAAAAAATCAAAAAACGCAAATTTCATCGAGAGTTTCTTCCGGAAGTTTACGGTATGCGCATCTACACGATTCGATGACGTATGATTCAAGTCAATTTTTCAAACAAGTTGAATTTAAAATACGCAATCCAGGTTTGTTTCTAATCATTATCATAGATACTGCAAATCATATTTAAGTTATCGCCAACTATTCCATCAATGCTTGTTAGCTATGTTGGCAAAATTGCTCATATCTGATTAAACCAAACAAAACTACGATCCGGGGAATACGTTCATTTGAGGGCTATTGGTCGGCATTTCTATAAATGGCAAGATGGTTTTTTTTGCCATCAACGTTTACCTGATGTACACGTTATATGTAGAATATTACCAATATTAGATTACACGACAGAAACGGGGTTACCATTTATTATTTTGTAAATCAATCCATACCATTGACGCTATAGGTGCAAATCTAAATTAGTACAAACCATTTCGCAATAGGTGGCGCGCGAGGTGGAGTATTTTGGGACAAATGATTTACACAGTTTAACTGTTTTTTCAAAACATATTACGTATTTCTTGCATTTATATGTTATATATATAGTAGATATGCATTTCCTAATAGAATTTAATCAAATGCAAATTTTTTTTATTTATTCCAGCGAAACTTCAACGAATTTTCCACATTTTCAATTATGCCTCCAAACAAAAAAGCTATTATCTACACCTAGATCACGAAAAAGAAAGGCATTACTAGCTTCAGAAACAGATGAGCAGCGGGAAGCAAGACTGGAAACGTTCGAGTATGACTGCAAAAGTCCGTTCGTCTAAAACATCGAGCAAGGGGAAGCAAGACTAGGAACCAATCGAGTTCGCACTGCTGAAGCCTGTTCGTCTGAAACAGACGAGCAACGTGAAGCAAGACTGGAACCAATCGAGTTCGCACTGCTGAAGCCTGTCTGTCTGAAACAGACGAGCATCGTGAGGCGAAAGAACCAATCGGGGTACGCACTGCCCAAGTCCTTAGCTGAAACAATCGAGCAACGGGAAGCAAGACTGCAAACCGCTCGGATACGCACTACTCAATCCAGACGAACACCGCACGCTGATTTAAATCTAGGTGCTTTCCATTACAATACAAATTATGATTATAGTCTTCATCCAAATGTGTTATTGGAAAAATGGATAGATTATGCTGTATTGCGTGCGTCAAATTTAAGAATGAATCACAAGGAATGTGCTGCGCGGGTGGAAAAGTGAAATTGCCAGTATTACATTCACCAACCCGAACCATTATCAACATTGGTAGCAGGTGACACAAGCCAATCTAATCATTTCTTGACAAACATACGCAAGTACAATCATGTTTCCAAATGACATCGTTCGGTGCAAAATATCGTGCGTGAGAATTACATCCCCATACAAAGTTCAAGAGCAAATTTATCATCATCTGGCTCACTACTCCATCCCGACGCAGATTACAAATTTCTTCAAATTTATTTCATGGGAAACAATGATGAACAAATTGATCAACGTTGTAGATTCAAACCGTAAAAACGAGAAATAGTCGCTGCATTACAAACTTTATTCGATCAACACAACGAATTAATTCGATTGTTCAGAACTGCCCTGCAACAATTACCAGCTGATGACTACCGAGTTGTACTTAGGAGACAAACACCTGTTGGTCAACACGAAAGACAGTACAATGCACCAACAATTCATGAAGTGGCGATCGTTATGGTTGGCGAAGAATTTAATTCGCGTGATATAATTCTTCATCGCAGAAGTGGTGATGTTCAGCGAGTCTCAGAAACTCATCGCTCCTACGACGGATTACAATATCCGATATTATTTTGGCAAGGATAAGATGGATATCATTTCAACATCAAATTGAGAAATCCACAAACAGATGAGGAAACGAATAAGAAAGTTAGTGCATGAATTATTATTCATATCTAAAATGATTCAGAAACGCTGAAAATCATATCTTGAAATGTCGAAAATTTTGTTCCATCAATACATTGTCGATATGTATGGAAAATCGAAACGAGCGACCTCTACATCTGATTAAATCAAACCAAGTTGCGTTCAGAACAGTACTTATTTACGTGATGCAATTGTTAAGATGCAATGTGAATCAATGAATTGGAAAATGGTCATACTAAGCACATTTACAGGAGTCCAGGACATGCATGAATACTACAAGATGCAATACATATGTTCGCCCCCATGTCCGTCCAGATTTATTTATCACGTTTACATGCAATCCTTCGTGGATGAAATTAAAGAACTTTGTTAGCTGGTCAATTATCATCTGATCGCCCGATATTACCGTGCGTGTATTCAAACAAAATTGAAATCTTTAATGGATTTCATTGTCAAGCAGTGTTTTTTTGGGGAAGACACGCTGTTGGATGTATTCCATCGAATGACAAAAAGAGGATTCCCAAATGCACACATTTTGATTTGGTTGATCGAAAAAGTCACACCAGATCAAATTGATCAAGTCATCTCAGCAGAAATACCAGATGTCGACATTGATTCAGACTTTATTTGAAGTCGTCACCAAAACATGATTAATGGTCCATTGGCTTATTAACAATAATTCACCATGCATGTCTGATGGAAAATGCACGAAAAGATACCCAAAAGACTTACATGCCGATACTATTACTGGCAATGACGGATATCCTTCTATCGTCACGTTCAAATGAATATGGCGGAAAATCCATCACTGTAAAAGTGCGAAACAATGATGTGAAGTTGATAATCGTTGGGTTGTACGTATTCACGTTACTCCTATAGACGTACAAAGCACACATACATAAATGTTGAGTATTGCAATTCGGTGAAATCGATCAAGAACATTTGCAAATATGTCAACAAAGGAAGCGATATGGCAGTTTTTTGGAGTGGCAAATATAAATGCATCCATCGATGAAATCGAGCGTTATCAACTGGGACGCTCATTAGTAGAATGAAGCAGTATGGCGCATTTATCATTTCCAATTCATGAACGACATCCAACAGTTGTTCATTTTTCAGTGCACCTTTAAAATGGACAGCGCGTGTCTTCACAGATAATGCACATGCACGAGCATTGTCACCATCGCCAACAACATTAACTGCATTTTTCTATTGTGTAGAGATGATATATTTGGAAAGACGCTACTTTTCTTTTGAACTGCCAACAATACACATGGAATGCAGCAACCAAAAATTTTCAACGTCGCAAACAAGGTAAAGTAGTTGAAGGACATTCCAATTTATATTCGACCAAAGCGTTAGGCCATTTGTACACTGTTCATCCAAACAATGCAGAATGCTTTTACTTATGATTACTGTTAATCAACAAACTGGACCAACATCCTTCCAAGAATTGAGAAAGTTAACGGTCAGTAAGTGCTACTTATCGAGCTTGCCAAAATTAAATTTTTTGAAAAAGATGCACATTGGGACACTTCACTCGCTGATGCATCCAATACCGCACGACTGAAATACGCACATTATTTGCAGTAATATTAACAACGTGCTTACCATCCAATCCAAAAGAACTTTGGGAAAATACAAAGACTACATGAGTGAAGAATCCCACATCGCTTTGTGCGACGAATCAAAATCCTGACATTCAATTCAACCAAACGTATATAAAGAGGCATTGGTTTCATGAGGACATATGTTTGGCAATCACTAATAAAGCACTGGTGCAATTGGGAATGGATGCGCTAGAACGATCTGCAAACAACCTTTTTGATTGTGAGTTGGAACGAGAAACACACTTTGATATCAACGAATTGAGTACATTTGTTCAAACGAATCTTCCAAAATTGATTCCGGAACAACGTAGCATATGATAGAATTATGCATGCAATTAAAGTCAAAACGTGGGTTGTATTTTTTAGATGCGCCCGAGGCACAGGCAAAACTTTTTCATTTCACTTATTTGCAACATACGATCACGAAATAATATTGCACTGGCAATCGCATCTTCTGAAATTGAGCAATCTTTTAGATGGTGGCGAACAGCGCATTTCAGCGTTGAAATTGCCGTTGAATATCAAATACTGAGAACAAAATGCAATATACAAAAATTATGCAATGGTAAAGTACTCAATTTTCAATTCATTATATGGATGAATGTTCATGGCGTACAAAAAGCATTAAGCGCTTCATCGTACACTGAAAGATTGAGAAGAAATGACAGCTCTTCGGGGGGCACTATTTTATTGTTGGGGTTTCCCACAACCTACCAGTTATCCAAGATCCACACCGCTGATGAACTTATGCATCCCAAATCATCAGTTTATATGCACATACAGAAATTGACTTAAGAGCAAATGCATACTACAACATGATGAAACCCCTGAACTTGCAAACAATTTTGGGAAATTAATGGGAAATGCCAATCTTTATCCCACGATTATCACTCCAACAAACTTCTGTAACATCATAGCGACCGCAGACGAATTGATTCATAATGTTTTCCAAATATTGACATAATTACAAAAATCATCAGTGGCTCAGTGCACGTGCAATATTAGCAGCAAAAACAAGGATGTATATGCCATGAATTTTGATTCAAAACAAAATACCAGGCGAAGTGACAACGTTAATTCCATCGATACTGTAATGAATCAAGACGAGTTGTCAATTATCCAACTGAATTTTAATTACTTGATTTGCCAGGCATGCCACCACATGTTTTAACATTGAAAATTGGGGCCTATCATTCTTCTCAGAAACATCAATCACCAAGATTTGCAAAGGTACCAGACTTTTTGTGAAAATATGATGAACAATATCATCAAAGGTACAATTTAAGGAAAATTTAAAGGAGAAGATATATTATTGCACAGTATCCCAATGATTCCAACAGACATGATTCGAATTCAAACGCTTGAGTTTCCGGTGGGCTCGCCTTGCAATGACCATCAACAAATCAAGGACAATCACTACAAGTGTGGACTACATTTGGAAAATCCTGTTTTACATGGACAGCTATATGTGGTCTGTTACGCGTCGAAAACCTTCTGATTTATTCGTGTATGCACCAGATGGAAAAAACAAAAATATTGATATCCAAAGCACTTCAATAAACAGAATTGAAATGTTAATTGTAAGTTTTTCCAAGAAAATGAACAAAAGGACAATGATAAAACAAATAATTACTACATATTGTTATAGCAAGTTTCTTTAAATTCATTTTCTGTTGAAGTGAAGAGTAGCAACGCGCGCAGGGTAAGGGTTGTAAAATTATAGAAAATAATAGAAATAAGTTACTAATCATCATAGAATAGTTTAAGGTAATCGCCATTCCATCAATATACATTTGTCTACGACAATGTACTTTCACCCTTAATTTACACAGTTTAGAAGAGAGATTATATATTACAAAAAACAACCAACATGTTATAGTCGCGCTGAGTATATAGATAAGCCCTGTCGTCTGTAATGGGAGGGAGAGTTAAATTCACTATACTTTTTAAATCTTCTTTGCACTCTTTAGTTTGATGTCGAAATATTTAATTGTCTTTGATTTTATGTTCTTTAATAGCCACCGTGGGGGGTGTGTGGATGAGCATTTGATGAGGCAGTGAAAAGCATATGTATGCTTTGAATATGGGTGTTGCAGAGGAGTCCTTCTGTTTGTCATGAAAGAGGAGAAAGTATGCAGATGGAACCTGGGTCAGAGAAAGCTGGCTGACACTACAAATGGGACAAAGAGGAGAGCAAGTGGATCTATGCAGAAGAAACTCAGGGTCAGAGAAAGCTGGCTGATGCTACAGATGGGACAGAGAGGAGAGCAAATGGATCCATGCAGAAGGAACTCTGGTTCAGAGAAAGTTGGCTGACACTACAGATGGGAAAGAGAGAATTGAGAAATTTTGGACTTTGGAGAGATATGGGGAGGGCTGAGGGGGCCCTTTTCGGAGGCATGCGGGTGGGGAAGGGAAGAGAATCACAGAGAAGATGAATTCAGGATGTAACTGATCGCTTAACATGACAGCTGCAGAGGCAGGACATCTGGCCTATGAGAGAGACATTTTGGATTACTTTTTGGGGGGTTCTGCTCGGGACAAACTATTTGAAGATGATGATGAATTGTCAACCCTGTTTAATATTAAGCTGTTGCAGAACAGAAGCATTTGTTCTTTTCTCGAAAGGGGACTAATTTCGAAAAAAGCAAATAATAGTAAATAGTTAATAAAAACCCTGATTTTTCCGAAACTTTGACCACATGAAGAAAACGACCACGAGCCGCAGTGGATTCTATTTAACCGAAGAAGAAAATATATCAACTAAGATATTCTGACGATACAATCTACTGTCTGACGATCAATCTTTCTGTCTGACGAATAATCTTACTGTCTGACGATACAATCTTACTGTCTGACGATACAATCTTTACTGTCTGAGATCAATCTTACTGTCTGACGATACAATCTTACTGTCTGACGATACAATCTTACTGTCTGACGATACAATCTTACTGTCTGACGATACAATCTACTGTCTGACGATACAATCTTACTGTCAACATCAAAATAGGATTTAAAATTAAATATGAAATGTATTCCGACGATACAATCTTACTTAACATCGTAAATAGGGTTGTAAAATTAAATATGCAAATGTATTCTGACGATACAATCTTTCTGTCAACATCGTAAAATAGGATTGTAAAAATTTAAAAATGCAAATGTATTATGACGATACAATCTTACTGTCAACATCGTAAAAAAGGATTGTAAAATTAAACATGAATGTATTCTGACGATACAATCTTTCTGTCAACATCGTAAAATAGATTGTAAAATTAAACATGGGAAAAGTATTCTGACGATAAAACTTACTGTCAACATCTAAAATAGGGTTGTAAAATTAAACATGGAAATGTATTCTGACGATACAATCTTACCGTCAACATCGTAATATAGATTGTAAAATTAAACATGGAAATGTATGTGACGATAAATCTACTGTCAACATCGTAAAATAGGATTGTAAAATTAAACATGGAAATGTATTCTGACGATACAATCTTACTGTCAACATCGTAAAATAGATTGTAAAATTAAACATAAAAAATGTATTCTGACGATACAATCTTACTGTCAACATCGTAAAATAGGATTGTAAAATTAAAAGGGAAATGTATGCTGACGATACAATCTTACCCAACATCAAAATAGGATTGTAAAATTAAACATGGAAATGTATGCTGACGATACAATCTACTGTCAAATCGTAAAATAGATTGTAAATTAAACATGGAAATGTATTCTGACGATACAATCTTACGTCAACATCGTAAAATAGATTGTAAAATTAAACATGAAAATGTATTCTGACGATACAATCTACTGTCAAATCAAAATAGGATTGTAAAATTAAACATGAAAATGTATTCTGACGATACAATCTTACTGTCAACATCGTAAAATAGGATTGTAAAATTAAACATGCAAATGTATTCTGACGATACAATTTTACTGTCAACATCGTAAAATGGGATTGTAAAATTAAAATGCAAATGTATTCTGACGATACAATCTTCCCTGTCAACATCGTAAAATAGGATTGTAAAATTAAACATGGAAATGTATTCTGACGATACAATCTATGTCAACATCGTAAAATAGGATTGAAAAATTAAAAGGGAAATGTATTCGACGATACAATCTACTGTCAACATCGTAAAATAGGATTGTAAAATTAAACATGGAAATGTATTCTGACGATACAATCTTACTGTCAACATCGTAAAATAGGATTGTAAAATTAAACATGGAAATGTATTCTGACGATACAATCTTACTGTCAACATCGTAAAATAGGATTGTAAAATTAAACATGGAAATGTATGCTGACAATACAACTACTGTCAACATCGTAAAATAGATTGTAAAATTAAACATGGAAATGTATCTGACGTACAATTTTACTGTCAACATCGTAAATAGGATTGAAAAATTAAACATGGAAATGTATGCTGACGATAAATTTTACTGTCAACATCGTAAAATAGGATTGAAAAATTAAAACAGGGAAATGTATGCTGAGATACAATCTTACTGTCAAATCGTAAAATAGGATTGTAAAATTAAAAATAAGAGAAAAGCAAAACACAGTATGTATCTTAATTGGGCCAAAGAAATTGACAATTGATAAACCAAGCATGAAAAAAGAATATTTTATTTTGTATTTACTGAGAAAAAACAAAACATGTGAACATTTTTGAATATCTCTGTTCACTGCTAACAAGAGATTAAGATTGAATGAAGGAAAGTAAAAGAAAACAAACATAGTCTTAATTAAACAAAAAAAAACGGGATGGAATCGAGCTAGTAGTAAAAAAAAGATAAAATTCTAAGAGAATGCATTTTCCCAGTGACAATGTATGATTAATATAAGAAAGAAATATATTCTATTATATAAGTTCGTACTGACATGCGGCTGCTCTAACTCATGCTGTCTATCTTTGATTGCCTAAATTATGTTGTCTATCGTCAACTGTCTAACTTCTGCTGATTAACCCGTGTAGTCTTAAATTAAAAGAGAGTATGGTATTTTTTATTAGAAAGATAAATTGAGATCATCATCATCAAGGGCGATCCTTTATAGGACGTTGCTTCTTTGCAGCACATCCAAATTCACCTGTTCTTTCCAATTCACCCACTTCGTCGATGGTCTGTTCATGGTTTCTTTTAAAATCTTTAGCCACTTCTTCTTGGTCTGCCTCCGCGTCCTGGGACCCTGCCCTCTAGATTGTTCTTTCCAGGTCATCGTGACGTTTGATTGACCAATGTATAATTTTTCTGTATAGTATGTTGTTTATCAGCCAATTTCTTTTAACATTTAGTTCTTTTAGGACATGTGTTCTTCTATTTCTGTCCATGGTATTTGTAGGATCTTTTTGTAGCATTTAGTTTCGAAGGACTGGATTTTCGTTCTTAATTTTGTAAAAGTCCATGATTCATACCATCAAGTAGCCATCGGGAAAATGCATGCTCTATTTTTAATTTTAGTATTTTGCTAGTGCTTTAATGTTTTTTCAAACATATGTCAAAAATTGAGATATTTTGGACATATAAAAAGACATGAAGGGCTGGAGAAGACCATCATGAAAGGACGCATACCGGCAAAGAGAAGAAGAGGAAGACCAGGAAAGATGGTTTCCAGGTTGTAAATGATGGTTTGAAATGAGGCTGCAGAGGCGGAACATCTGGCCTATGAGAGAAAGAAATTCCGATGGACTGTTGGGACGGCAACGTTCTGTTCAGGAATTCTATTTGATGATGATGATGTATCTATTGTGTTGTCTTAGACTCAACCTCCGAAGTAAAAATGCTACTTTATCTGATCTAGACAAAGGAAAAGAAATTTTGAGATCTACATTAGATATGAAGATAGTACTTGATCTGATCTAGTAAAGATGTATAAAATGTTGAAGAAACATTACAGCCAGTCTTTGATTGAGAAAGTTCTCTCTGCTTATCTATATTCTAATAATAGTTTACTGTTTGGTATGTCTAATCAACAGATC
>JADZMA010000711.1:0-30595 GCA_020796225.1 Arion vulgaris | reverse complement strand
GGGAAAAAGGGTTAAGAACATGGCCTCGTCTGTCGTGTTATAGAGTACCCCTACACACATACAACATCTCATTTTATTCTAAATTCTTTAAAACCTGGAATATTCTATAAAGAGCTTTTTTTGCATTAATTTTAAAATGAAATATTCTCAATATGAACATTTTATGCCTAGTAGCCTTGTTTCATTGTTGAAGGAATGGTGCCTGGAAGAAGAACGAGAGGAAGCCTAGAAGACGATGGGTGCAGGATGTCATTGACGATCTGAGAATGACTGCTGCTGAGGCCGGCCAACTTGCACAGAACAGAGAGTTTTCAGGAATGCTGTCATGGGAGCCAAGTTCCGGAAGGGACAAGCTACTTGATGATGATGATGAGCCTTGTTTGTACATTCTGATAAGACTGATGTTATAGTTCACATCATGGTGTTTACATGCAACTTACATCAGTCTTTCTCTTGCCTGTTTGTCAGCCTTTACTTCTATAATTGTTGCTAGCTTCTTCTTCCAACGCTCCATATCGACCACTCTCAACCATATGTGTGACTGTGTGTGTTCTGAGCTTAAGAGCGATTGTACGTTGTGCCAGCTATGCGCCTACAAGTAGGCCAGCACATCAGATTTCTACGCTGCTTTTTATTTATTAGGTAGCATCCTAGGGCCTACATCAGTCGCCTCGTACGACAAACATTGTAGGTTTCAGTGGTACTATTCTTTGTTTCGCCTGGCCCGGCACCCCACGGGCGGTTGTTAGCAATTTTCGTTACATTAATTCGAGATTAATTTATACCTGAACAATTCTCTCAGGTAAATCACATGGACCTCGAGATATTGGACTTGTTGGAAGAAAGGGACCAGCAGACAAGCAATCTTTCCTTGAGGATATGAAAGTGTCAAGGTTGCTCTCAAGACCACATTTTTTACGGAATAAGAGATCGATTGAGCAAGATGACAAATCGTATACAGATAACCCATTTATTGATTACACCAGACATGATGTGTGTTTTGTTAGTTAGATTATTTTGAGTTTGTATTTGGAGTTAGATTTGTTTTGAGTATGTTGTGTATTTTGTGTTAGTTAGATTTGTCTTGAGTATGTTGTGTGTTTTCTGTTAGTTAGATTTGTCTTGAGTATGTTGTGTATTTTCTGTTAGATTTGTATTGAGTATGTTGTGAGTTTTCTGTTAGTTAGATTTGTTTTGAGTATGTTGTGAGTTTTTGACTCGACAATTCATCATCATCAGATGCTGTGCCGGCTATCGTAGGTGACATGATCTCCACAAATCTCTGGTGTTTACTATCATCTCAGATGTTGATACTCTTCCGTACATGAGTCAGGCTATCCAAAATTTTCTCTCTCTGTCTCCTTTACCCTTGATGTTACCGGTTGTCACAATGTGTTCTAAACCTCCCTTCTCATCACATGTTCAAAAATGATGTCTGCTTTTGTTATATTGATAAGCTTTCTGCGTTTGACCTCATTCAACAATTCACACTAGGGAAACCCATTGATAAATTATTAAGATTCCAAGGGGTATAGAAATAGGGTCAGACTTAACTCAAGACGTATGGACGTAGGGCCACGGGCCCTCAATTGTGATGTCTCAGACGATTGATTCATTGGCTAGACATGGGTGCAGTGGCGGCTCGTCATTAGGGCCAGTGGGGCTGGGCCCACCATAAATAATGTTTAACTTGTATTTATTATTTTATAAATGAAAATATAGCAACCAAAACCATGATTTATCAGGAAAAATGTCTGGCCCCACCAAAAAAAAATGATCACGAGCCGCCACTGCATGGTATGTCCACATTTTTTAAAATTAATAATCTATTATTGATGATCATCTGCAAATATGATTTGGGGATGTAATATCTTATGTGCAACATGCTGGAAGATAGTTTAGTGCCTGGTTTAGTGTTCTTGGTAGAACTAAAGACTTGGGGAGTAAGCCCTGATAGAAAATCCCCCGCCTTGTGGGTCAGCATGGTGATGCAGAAAGCTAGAGAGTTAACCTTGACCACAAATCTAGAGGGAGGGACACAAAGGCAATTAATGGTTATGTGTGTATTCCAGTCCATCTTTGGTCATCTCCTGTAAACTCAGCTTGATTCCAAATGTATGGACTTTCTTTCCTTTGGATGACACGGTAGAGTAGAGATGGGGTTTGTGCAAATGGACAAGGCACATTTCCCATAATAGCTGCCAGGTTAGGCATAAATAGAGAACTTTATATCTGCCCCAACAAATGGGAAAACTAGCTGATGACGAATTATGTGAAAAACAACATTACAAAAAAGGGGCAGAATGTTTTGAAAAGAGATTTAGGGATGAGCTAAAAGACAAGAGTGACAATGCGTAAACTCTAGAAGTTATCACAGTAAAGATTTCAATTACCGTTTGTAAAAATGAAAAAGTCTATATAGTTTAATGTGATGGCCGTTAGCTGTTTCCCAGATATATCAATAGTAGGAATATATTGTACCAACTTTAAGGTTGATATTGTTGATATTGCTGATATTGAGTCAAGACAAAACATGTAAAACACAAGTAATGTTGTTTTTATAAGTATAAAAGTACAAGTATATGCGATGCCTGGTGTATAGGAAGTCTGAATTTCTTCGCTTGTTTTGCATTCTTTGCATCACCTGTATGGTGCCAGGGTCAGCAAGAAAAACAAAGAATAGTACCACTGTGACCTACAGGACATATCGTAAGGGACGACTGATATAGGACCAAGGAAGCTACCTAGTAAATAAACGCGTTGCAGAAATCGGATGTGCTGGCCTACTTGTAGGCGCATAACTGGCACAACACACAATCGCTTTTAGGCTCAGATCACATACAAATCACAAATATTGGTTAACAAGTGGTCGATATGGATCATTTGAAGAAGTATGTAACTCATCTATTATCACTTAAACACAAATTTTGACATTGTGCACAGCTTCTTGATTTGTCATCGTTTTTCATTATTTGAATATTGTGTTCAGACATTGACCTTATAGTCTTAATTTGCAGGATATTCTAGGTACAGTGAAGATGCAGAAACTGTCAGAGGACAACTTTATATCAACTTCAGGGACATTGGCTTTGACAAAGAGGTATATATAAACACACAAACACAGATATGAAGTTTGTCACTGAATCTGTAATATTTGTTTTGACCTCTGGACGAAATTGATTTTTAGTTACCAAAATATCGCAGATATAGGTTGACTAAACTAAAATATTTATAAATGTGATTTAAAACAAGAATTATTCATACTAACTTGAATACAAATCGCCCTTGTGGTGTCGGGGCCCCAATGGAAGCAAAGAATAGTACCACTGTGACCTACAAAGTATGCAGTAAGATGCGACTGATGAAGGACCTAGGGAAGCTACCCTAATAAATAAAAAGCATAGCAGAAATCAAACTTGCTGGCCTACTGGTAGGTGCATAATTGACACAACGTACAATCACTCTTAGGCTCAGATCACATACAAACCACACAAGAGTGGTATCAGTGTCGGCATGGAGCATTCGAAGAAAAAGAATACAAATGAAAGTAATTTAAAAAATAGTTACTGAATATCTAATCCAAGAGAGATGCAATAAAACAAATCAAATCATAAGACAAATGGCACCAATTTTAAAATGCAAACATGTCACCATGATGAACACTAAAAGAGCATTGAACAACACAATCATTCTCCCAACATTATGTTATCAGTGTCAAACTTGGATGCTGACATCAAACGAAACAAATTATCGATATAACGGAAGACTGCAGCGAAACTATGTAGATATTGCGAACACGTAAAACAAAGCACTGTAGTTTTACAAAGTACCAAAATAGTAATAATTCTTATTGAATTGTTATTGTTCTTTGTAAAACTACAGTGCTTTGTTTTTTACGTGTTTCGTCAAACGAAAGAAGAGAAAACTAGTCACGACAGAGATGAAGTGTCGATATGAAATCTCAGTTTTGCTGTGCAGAGTTCTCAATATTAACCACTGTACTCAATGTACAACAAAGTTATATTGTTTAGGTACTGTGTGATTCCTGTACTGAGCTACGGTTGTGAAAGTTGAAATCAACAAACACAATTGATAAGAAACTGGACAGCTTTGAGAATAAATGTCTCCTAAAATTACTAAAAACAAATGGAGTGATTTCGTTTCGAATAACACAGTAGATATAGAACACGCAACAACCCTATCAAATATTATAAGGAAACGAAGGTGGAAATATTTAGGTCATGTTCTTAGATCAGACGAAAAGAGACTAAATCGACAAGTCCTTATGTGGTCACCAGTTGGGAAAAGAAAACTTTGAAGGCCAAAGCCACTTTGAAAAACCTTCCAAAAAGAAAGAAACTTTTTGAATTTTCCTAAAGTTTTAATTTAAACTTTTTTAACCCAAAAAGCACCCTGAAGCCAAACCCCCGTTTGGCCTTTGGCAGGAAAGGGCAAACCCCCCAATTTTAAACCTTAAACTAACTAAGCCGCAAAAATTTTTTTAAAGCTCAGCTCCCCAATAATGAAAAATAAGGGTTCTACTTGGGGCCGGAGATTTTCTTTCCCTTTCTGGGAATCCAATGAATTTTAACAAATTTTTCATCCAAAAAATTTTTCCAATCAAATTTCTTAAAGGGGGATAAAAGGGGTTCCCAAAAGGGGCAACAAGGCCCAAAACAATTTTTAGGGAAAATTTTAAAAATCTATTATAAAAGGTTTAACAGCTCTGGTGGTTGTATGAAAAATTTTTCAGGAAAGGTATAAACGGGGGGAATTTAGTATTTTTATTTGTTTTGTGTTAAAGAATGTTTAGTTTAGTTTTGTTTTTTAAAATTTTTCCCCTCAAAAAACGGTTTTAAAAAGGGGAACAAAATTTTTTAAAAACCTTCCCGGGAATTTCCAAAAGGTGTCCCTTTTTAAAATTCAAAAAAAATTTCCCAAAACTAAGGGAAAACAACCCAATTGTTTTTTGGGTTTTTAAAAATTTTTTCCAATTTTTTGTTATTTTTTTTTTTTGGGAAAAAATTTTCGCACTACCCCAAAAAATCTGCTGTCAAAGTAAAAGGGGGTTTTTACAAACCTTAAACCCTTTGGAAAATTAAATTTTGTTTAAAGGAAATTTTTTTTTCGGTTTTGGGCGGCTCCCGATATAGGGGCCCAAATGGCCCCCTTAACTACGGGGCCCTGGGCTTAAAATTTTAACTCCCTTCCAAAAACAAAAATTTTGGGGTTTTTCCCTGTTTTTTCCCCAAAAAGGGTTTAACCCCCAACCAGTTTGTTCCAACACCCTGAAAAACCCCAATTTTTGTTTGGGTTTGGGGGGGTGTTTGGGAAAAAGGGGTTTTTAAATTTTAAAAAAACAAAAATGGATATTGGTTTTTTTTATTTTGATGATTAATTTATTTTTAGGGTTTTTCCCCCAATTGATATCCTTTTTAAATTCCTTTTTTATTAAAATTTTGGAAAATTTTAAATTAAAAAAAACCCCCAATAATTTTTTGGCTTTTTTGGTTCCCCCCAAAAATTTTAAACCCCCTTTTTTCTTTCAGTTTGGGGGGTTCCCCCTTTTAAACAAAAAAAAATTTTGGGGCCCAATTTAAAGGGTCCCTTCCCTTAAAAGGTTTAAAAAAACCCCTTTTAAAAAACCCCAAAAAACAAAAAAACCATAATTTTTCCCGGGATTCTTCCAAAGGAAAATTTTTTCATTTTTTTGGAAGTTTAATTTCCAAAAAAAGGGTTCGTTGGCCAGGCGGGGCCCCTTTTTTTAAATGAAAATTTAAACCCCCTTTAAAAAAAACCAAAAATGATTTGTAAATTTGGTTCTAAAAGGATTAAATTTTTTTTCCATTTTTTTGGGCCACACGCTTCTGATTTAACCAAATAAATTGCCTTTTACGAAAGGGGGGCCCCGGTTAAAGGGTTTTTTTTTTTTAAA
This sequence comes from Arion vulgaris, assembly GCA_020796225.1. NCBI lineage: Eukaryota > Metazoa > Mollusca > Gastropoda > Stylommatophora > Arionidae > Arion > Arion vulgaris. The sequence goes on along the minus strand of JADZMA010000711.1, from coordinate 24,660 downwards.
AAAACCCCAAAAAAAATTTGGGTTTTTAAAACCAGGGGAACCAAAGGGAAAAAAATTTAAGGGGCCTAACCCCTCGAAAACCCAAAATTCCCATTGAAAACTCCGGAAAAGGGCAACCCCCCAATCAAAAAAAAAAAGAAAAGGGTTTAATTTAAAAACTAAAATTAATTTTTACCCCCTTTTTTCCTAAAACCCAAATATAACCAATTTTTGTTGAAGGGGTCCCGGTTTTAAAAAGAGGGAACCAAAAAAAAACCCAAAAAAAAAAATTTTTAGGACCAAAAAACCAATTCTTCCGGGAAAAGGAGTTTTTTAAGGTTTTTGGGCCCAGGTTGATATAAAAAAATTGAAACCCCCTTGAAACGTTGGTTTTAAAGAGGTTAATTTTATTAAAAAAACAACAATATATAGGGGCATGCATTTGATTGCTGTTTATGCTCTTTTTAACCCAAATTTTAAAATTTTTATGGGGTTTTTTCCCTTTGCATTGCCCAAAAACCGTTCTAAGTTCTGGGTATTCCTTCGGTCACACGCCCCAAGATTAAAATTTTGGTTGTAGATTTTTTTTGATGGGCCCCCATCATCATTGCATTTTGGGTTGAAAACCATGATGCCCCGGATTTTTCTTACACAGGAAGATCCGGGCAGTGCATGAACCCGTAGCACCGGCGAGGGCCCCGGATGAAATTTGGTGAAGATATTTTGTAGAAATTTAAAAAATTTTTTCTAAGGATTTTGTCTGGGCAGCGGTTTCCAGCCTACTTTTTTCGTTTTTTAATTTCCGGGGGTTTCTATTATTTAGCCCCCAAAAGCGATGATGACAACAGTCTCAGAGGGCGGGTTGCCCCTCTTTGGGTGCGGAGGTGATGTATAGAGTCCAACCTTAGAACACAACCCCTACCACAAAGTGGGACATACATGATGCATTATGACCAGTGGGGGCTCGTCTTTAAAGGGGGCCAGTGGGGCCGGGCCCCCCCAAAAAAAAGGGTGTAATGATTTATTATTTTATACATTAAAATATAATCTAACAAAAACCCATGATTTTTAAAAATTTCTGTCAGGCCCCAAAAAAAAGGGGGATCACGCCCCCACGATTTGATTTTAATGTTGAGGTGTTGAATATAGAGAAGGCTTTTTATAAATTATAAGAAAGAGGCATTCATCATTTTTCGGGCATATGAGGAGAGGAGGTTTAGAAAAAATTGTGACAAACTATTTAAATCGAGGGTAGACGAGACAGAGGAAGACAGAGAGAGAGACAATTTTGGATAGTCTGACTTCATGGCAGGATAGAGCGTCAACATCTGAATTGACAGAAAACCCAAAGAATGAGATTTGTGGGGGATCCATGATCGACTACGCCAGCCGACACGGCACCTGATGATGATGATTGCATTACGAGAGATATGGTATATGGTCTTTTTTTTTCCATTTTTTTTTGGGAAAAAAGGGTTTTTTCCAAACTTGGCAATTTTTTGTTTTTAATGTGACAATTTCTAAATTTTGGGTTTGTCTCTTTTTTCATTCAACCCTTTCCCTCAATCTTTTTCCAACGGTTTTATTCCGCCATCGGGAAAAAGGGCCGGCGTCGGAAGAAGTCACCCCCCGTGAGAACGGTGAGAACCTCCGGTAACATACCCGGGGGGCCCAGACAAAAAAAGGAAAAAGACCACAATTGTCACGTGTTCCCCCAATTCCAGTGTTGTTGTATACAGACAAATTCTTTTTAAAAACAACATGTTAAATCAAGGTTATATTATGTTACAAGTTCATTTTTAAAAAAAGGGGAATAAAGTATTTTTAAATTTTTTTTTACTAATAAAAAAAAAGGGTTTATTTATCCCAAACTGTTTTTAAAAAAATGGCACCAATCTTTTCCCATTTCCCTATTTACCAACTTAAGGGGGTGTAAGAAAATGCCCACAATAAAAAAATTGGGCCCAAAAAACCACACTTTCCTAAAAACTATAAAGAGGGAAAAGCCCAACCCAAAAAAAAGGGTTTTTCTCCACATCCCTAAAAACTATAAAGAGAAGTCAACCCATTGTTTTTTTTCCAAAAAACAAAAAACCCTTTTCCCTACAAAACTATAAAGGGGAAAAATTTTTTCCCAAACCAAAAAAAGGGTTTGCTACATATTCCCTTAAAAAAACCAACTTTAAAAAAAAGAGAAAAAAGCCCCCAAATCCAAAAAGGGGCCCCTTTTTACACATACCAAAAAAAAAAACCCTTTGCCCAAACCCAAAAATAAAAGGGGAAAATAAATTTTTTCCCAAACCAAAAAAAGGGCCCCTTTTTCCAAAACAAAAAACCCTACCCAAACCCAAAAATAAAAGAGAAAAAATTTTTTTAACCAAAAAAAAGGGCCCTTTTCCCACACATACCCAAAAAAAACAAAACCAAATAAAAGAGAAAAAATTTTTTCCAAACCAAAAAAAGGGCCCTTTTCCAAAACACAAAAAAAAACCTACCCAAAACCATAAAGGGGAAACAAATTTTTTCCCAAACCAAAAAAAGGGCCCTTTTCCCCACATCCCTTTACAAAACCATAAAGAGAACAATTTAACTATAGCTTCCCTCCCACAAAAAAAAACCAAACCCAAAAACCCATAAAGAGAACAATTTAACCATAGCTTCCACACAACCTAAAAAACCATAAAGAGAACAAGTCAACCATAGTTCCCAATGACATCCCCCCAAACTGTGGAAAAATTAGGTTTGTTATTTCATATTTTGAAAAATTTTTTAACAGATGAGACATACATGTTGCCTTAAACCCTGCATGTAAACTCTGGGGTATGTCGTTTTAGATGGTCACTGCGTCAAAAGCTTTTTCCCACCCCCCAAACAAGGAAAAGGGTTTTTACCCCCGAGTGGGGGACCAGGGACGATTGAGGTGAATACGTTTTGAAAATTTTTGGATAAAGTTGGGACAGGTGAATGGTTTTTGATTGTTTTTGGGACAAACATGAACTTTCAGTTCAGTAGTATGTAAAAAATATTGTAGACAAACCCACACTGGTAAGTGAAGAAAGGTATGGAGGATTTTGGGATGTGAGTTATCAGAGCAAAAATTGGGGAAAACTCTATTTGGAGGGAAAACAAGAGAGATCTTGACGAAAATATTTTTTTTTCACTGAAAAGGGAATACATTCCTTTTTTTTACTGTTAGCTGTTCTGTTACCTCGGACCCCCGTAAATTTGAAGGTTTTTGGGTGTCTTTTTTTGACCAAAAAGCCCCAGTGAACCAAGCCCAAATTCAGTTGAGAGAGAAATTTTTGGGGGGCCAAAGATACTATTTTTTGGAATCTTAGTCATTTCTTCAGCCCCCGCATGACTGGGGATTTTGGGTTGTTGTTGTTGTTTGAAAAAATAAAGGGGATAATAAAAAATTTTTGGGAAAATATTCTAAAAAGAAATTACAGAACCTTTTCTGAGTCTAAATAAATTTACCAACATCCAACACCTGGTTGTATTACAACCTGTCTTTTTCCATTTTAATTGTTGCAACTTTTTCCAGTTGATGAGTAGATTTATGGTGACAGACTCCCAAATGGTATGTGGGGCCAAGGGGGACTAATTTCCCCCCTTAGGGGATGTTTTGGGGTGGGGCACAAAAATTTTACAGATTCCCATAGATGGGGCATGGACTTTTTTCAGGTTGGTGGTATGCACACATTTGACAGAAATATAAACCCTGCTTTTGGGACAACAGTTGGTAATTCACTGTACTGTCTAAAAAAACCCAAACCCCACCCTTTTGGGTAGTAGAACTAACTTTCCGATCCGGGGAAATGGTGTTTTTTGAGAAAATATTGAGAACTTGTATAAAAGAGTGGGGATTTAGATCAGAGCGATCTTACTAGGACAAGTAATTTGAAGATTTTATCATAATTTTCTGAAATTTTTTTCTCTTTATATTGATGTCTGGTACCATGATTTTCTGAGAATTTTGGGGATTCATGTCGGGTCCATGATTTTTGAGACTGTTGATTCATGTCTGGTACCATGACTCTCTGAGACTGTTGATTCACCCCCGGTACCATGACTCTCTGAGACTGTTGTTTTGGTCTGGTACCATGACCTTCTGAGAATTTTTGGGGTTGTAAAGATTTGCCCTTTACAAAACCCTTGGAAGTTTTAATATTTGGAAGATTGACAGGGGATAAGAAATTTTTGTCACATGATCTCTGTCAACATTTTCGGGACATTTGTCTACTTTTAAATATGTTTACATTTTCCCGCTGATCTGCCCAAAGTCCTGTAAAAGGTTTACCCCCTTGCCGACCCTGTCCACGTTTTTGTTGACCTGCCCAAAGGCCCCACTAAAAATGTCCACTTTCCTTTGCTGACATGTACGTTTTTTTAAAAAAACCCCAAGTTCTCCCCGTGTTTTTGATAATTTTTTTGAGCTGATATCTGCAGTTTTGCAATTACCAACAATTATTTACCAGAATTACTGATATTATTTTTTTGGGAATAGAATCACCCACGTCATATTGTTGATTTTGGGAGATCGGGAAACCAAATTTGATGACTTTGCTCATTACTATAAAGCCAATGATGACAGATGGTTTCTTTTGGCCCCCGAAATGACAATAAAATTTAAATTTTTTATCAATTCTCTGCCTTTTTTTAATTTTTTTTTTTTGGGTGATGCAGAAGAAAGTTTTATATTTAGTATGATGCCTTGTCACAAACTGACGGGATTCTGGCCATCGGTCACTGAAATCTGAACCTTTGATCGTGTGAAAATCATTATTTTATGTTGTTTCTGGGGAGAGAGGTCTTTGAGAACCCAGAGATGATTCTAGCTGTTTGGGATACATGCACCAGAATTATACATATTATTTATATATTTCCCTTTCTGCGTCCATCAATACTTTGCTTGTTCATGTCTATTTCCAGATCTTTCACTAATAATTGTGTCTAAATGATGACAGAGCGAAAATTTTAATCATTAGGTGATTGAGTTGAATCGTCACATAAACGGGAGAACTTTAATTTCTGAAGACTGGTTCAACTTTTTGTCTACCATCCTAATAGTAGCCTGTCTGATTGGCTACATTCCTGAAAGTGCTGGCTAAGCTGATACTGACCATCAAAGGCGTCACCACATGAGACACAAAGGGAAGGGGAACTTGTTTTGCTGCTGACTCCCAATGAAACTTTGATTTTCCTTCAACACAGCCCTTGATTTGTTTTCCCCCTTTCTGTTAGAGTTTCCCTTCTGATGGCAGCTGACCAAAACTGGGAGACTAATCATGAAAAAAAAGAGAAATATCAACATTATTTTCATTTTAAATGAAAAACCCTAAAAAATTTTTTCTTAATAAGAAATAAAAAAGTTTCAAAAAACTTAATTGAAAATATTAAAAACCCCAACATTTAGAAAACATAAGAAAATTATTTTTTCAATAAAAAAATTTAAATATTTAAAAAACCCAACATTTTTAACAAAATTAAAATATTAGCAAATATTAAAAAAACAAAAATTGGGCAAATATTAAAAAATATTAGCTAATATTAGCAACTTATTAAAAAAACCAAACATTTTAAACAACATATTAACAAATATTAGGCAAAAAATATTTTTAAAACCAAATATTACAAATATTGGGAAATTTTAAAAAATAACATTTTAAAATAAAACCAAAATATTAACAAAAAAATATTACAAACAATATTTACAAATATTATTAAAAAATATTAAAAACAAAATTTAAAAACATATTATCAAATATTATCAAAACCAACATATTATAAAATATATTATCTAAACTAAATATTATCAACATATTATCTAAACTAAATATTATCAACATATTATCAAAAATAACATATTTATCTAACCAACATAATCAAATTAGATGGCAAAGCTCTGCTCAGGACAAGTTACTTGATAAAGATTAGAAATCTATGTTTATAAGATGCTATGTATCTCTTGAGTTTCGACTTAATTTTAATTAGAGATGGAGTTTTACCTTAGTAACCTTCCCTTTCCCAACCCCCAGGGGAGCACAGGTTTTCAACAAACTTCTTCCACCCTTTTTCCCCCCCCTGCCACCCCTTCCAATTCTTTCCATTTTTTCCCCTATTTTTTTAATATAAACTCCAGCCTCTTCCCTGGTATATCTAACCCTTTCCTTTACCCACTTTCCCCGGGGGTTCCAAAACATTTCGGTCAATTTTCCCTCAATGTGTTTCTATCCATCGTCAACGCCCCTTTTCCCTTTTAGTTTCCTTTCTCCACAGGGTTCTGCTTAGCTTTTTTTAAAATTTCCCTCGTTTGTAATCTTATCATACCATCTCAGTCACCCATTTTACACCCTTTTTATTAAGGTTGTTTTTTTTATGTGGTTTTGCTTGTTGTTCTATTTTTCCGAGTCGTAGAACAACACTGACTTAAATTTTTAAATTTGAAAGATTCTGTTTGGCTTTTTTTGCTAATAACCTACTGAATACAAATGAAATTTCCTTAATCACCCAGGGCGGCTCGTCTTTAAAGGGGGCCGTGGGGTGGGGCCCCACTAAAAGTAATTAAAACTTTTTATTATTTTATAAATTAAAATATGAAACCCAAAAACCAGGGTTTTATCCAAAAAAATGTTCCCCACCAAAAAAAATGATCACAGCCGCCACTGTAAATCATATTATTTTAGAAGATGTTGTCAGTACAATTTTTGTTCGGGAGGTCAGGCTCAAATATACTTTTTTTACGGGTTTTTTTAAATTCTTGCTGTAATTATCTTAGGACCCCTTATTCATATTTTTAGTTTTTCCTTCCTCTTATATTGGAGTCACTCCTCCGCTATTGGAGTTTTTTGGCCCCCCCACTTTTGGGGTCCCCCTGGGAGTCACTCCTCCCTTTTGGGAGCCACCCCGCTTTTTGGGAGTCACCCCCGCCTTTGGGAGTCACTATTTGGCTTTTGGGAGTCACCCCCCTTTTGGGAGCCACTCCTCCACTTTTGGGATTTATTTCCTCCACTTTTGGGAGCCACCCAATTATTGGAGCCACCTCCCGCTATTGGAGTCACTACGGGTTATTGGAGTCACTCCCCCCATTGGAGTCACCCTCCACTTTGAAGTCACTCCTCCACATTGGATTTACCCCCCACTATTGAGTCACCCTCCGCTTTTGGAGTCACCCTCCGCTGGCTAAGGCATTTTTTCTGTAGGGCCTGAAAAACAACATTTTTTCCCCAAATTATTTTGAACCCATCTACCCCATGTTCCACATTTTTTCTAAAGTACCAAGATGTTTAAATGGTCTAGTGTTTAAATCTGCTTTAAAAACCGTTGCTATTTTTTGTGTCAAATCTTTCATGTGTAAATTTTGGGAAATTTTTTCCAAGATAAAAAGAAAGCTAACCCGGATGCAGATTCCGGTGTTTTTCTATGCATCCCATCTTTCTTGTCTCCTCTCTCGCATCGTTCTTTTTTATTTTGATCGTTCCATTGTGATATATAAACAGCCTTTTAAAAAAACGTATTTTTATTACATTTTAGACCATTTGGTTTGGGGGCTTGGGCCTTTTTGGGGTGTGTACGATTTCAACCAAGGTTTTTTTGGGTTTCCGCTGCCCTTTTTGGGTGTCCCGGACCTGGGGGCAGAGGGTTTCTATTTTCTTTTAGGAAAAGACCCCTTGGGCACCCAACCCTGGGGTTTTGAACGTCATCTGCCCAAGTTACCGTCTTTTTTTACTACTTGGGTTTTCCCCACCGTCCAGTTTTTGGTTTGCCCGCCAGCTTTTGATTGTCCCCAATTTTAACTACAAAAGGGAGTAGTAGTTCCCCGCGAGCGGGAAACCCCACTGGGTTCAAGCTTTTGCTGAACCCTTTTTTGTTTTTCGCACATTTGGGGGGTTTCCCCCTTTACGCTTGCCACGCCCTTTTTTCCGCTGGTTTTCCTTCCCCGGTGCCCCCACCGTGTCAAATTTTCACCGTGCCCCATACCCACCATGCCTCCAGACCGGGCCCGACCACAACCAACTTTGACCTCACCTCAGGGCTCTGAATTTCGCCCAACCAGGCACACGCCCTTCTGAATGCACCCCCTTTTTGGGAAACCTTTCCAGGCCCCCCACTGCAGGGTTTAGGTTTTTGCCTTTGGGGGGCCACGAGCAACTTTAACTCGGGGCCCCACCCGTGGGGCCGAGTTTCCCCCCCCGTGGGTCCACGCCCTTCTCTGTATGCAGCTTTCATCCCTTTATGCAGCCATTTACCCGGGGGGGTTGGAAATTTTTTCACAGGCGATATTTCGGTTTTTTACTTACATTTCAGCAACCATTTAAGGGCTTTCATGGATTTCGTCCAGAGATCGGGATTTTTTTTTAGGGGTTTTACCCTGCGTTTTTTCCGTGTTTTCACTACTACCACTAATTAGCTCTCCCCGATTCCTACCCGCTTAGCCAGGAAAAAGCCGTTTTCTGTTAACCCGGGTCACCCCCCGTGGGGGGTTGGGGTGAAATTGATTAATGCCAGCTCATTAATCCTAAAAGGGGGGCGTTGTCCCTAAGGCATTTGACCCCCTTTTTCTTGTCAGAATAACGTCATTTGATCTTGGTTAATGAATTTTTCTTATTTTTTGATATATTCAAAATTGGTTGATTTTTTTAGTTTAAAATGTTCTACAAGATAATTTTCATTTAAACCCAAAACCCAATTGTTCCCCTTTAAACATTCCCAGGGCGAAAGCCAATTTTTTCTTCCATGGCGAAAAAAAGTAACAACAAAGTACTATAGTTTTACACAATAGAAAACAATAACAATACACAGCAACGTTTCAACCAAAAGCCTTTCCAAGGCCCGGAGACAAGAGAAGTGAAGAATTTCTTCCCCTTCCCGCACAAACATTGAGTCAAAAACAAGTTCTTTTCCCCGGACCAGGCGCCCCGGGGGGTGATCCCCTTAATCGCCTTTTAAAACATTTCATTGTTGACTATGGGGCTATTTTTTCTTCCACTTCCCTTTTAGGCCCCACCCAACAAACAGACAAAACCAAAATATACCTGTTTTTATTACCAATCACAAAATCGGTTTTGTTTGAAGACATCTCACACTTGAAATATTTCTGTAGGTTTTCTGAAAACTGGAAAATTTTGAAGAACTGAAAAACTACAGATGAATGAATGAATATTATGTGCCTTTAAACCAATTTTTTTGGAAAGAAAAAAATTCACATTACAAAAAAATTTATTAATAATTCCCGTAAAAAGGCAATTTAAAAAATTTTGAATCACTACAAAGTGTAAATCTATTAGTAATCACTCACTATGTGTAAAATTTTATTAGTAAAACACCCCACCATGTGTAAATCTATTAGTAAAACACCCCACTATTTTAAAAACTATTAGTGAATCACTCACTATGTGAAAACTATTAGTGAATCACCACATTCGGGAAACTATTAGAAATCATACCCAGGCTGCCAATATAATCTTTTTTTGAAAAGAAAATTTCCACAGATGTAAAAAACCACAGAGAAAAACTTTTTGCTACATTACTGGCACTAATGCTACAGAGAAAACTAGAGCTAATTTCCGGCACTAAGCTACAGATATAACTAAGGGTTTCATTACTGGGAAAATGCTCAGCCAAATAGTGCCACATTACTTCATTTTAAAGCTACAGATATAACTTTTGTGCTTAAATTTCTGACACTAATGCCAAGAATATAATTAGTGATAAGTTACTGGCACTAATGCTGAGATATAATTAGTGCTAAAAATTTTTATAATAAATATATTTCGTGAATTGGGTTTTTTTCTAACCGGGGGAGAAATTGCTCCCAAAACAATGCAAAATAAATGGCCCAAATTTGTTTTATTTGATGACCCCATTTTTATAAAGCATGTAGATCATAGCAGTTTTTCATGTTTCATGTTTTTTGATAAAAGTAGGTGGAAGGACATCGTTAGACGCTAGACTATTTTCGTTATCTTGTTTCCCCCCCAAAAACCTCCCGACAAAGAAAAAAATGTTCCGCTGATAGCGAGTCAAGACTTTTAAATGAAAATTGGGTCGTGTAGTCGGTTATTTTACCGGGAAAAAAAAACGAGGGGGTTGGAGTTACTATCTCTTTTTTAAAGAGGAAAAGTGACAGGTGATCCTTGGGTTTCCGGGCCGTGATAAAAACCCTCTTGTTCCCAAGCTGTACTTGGGCTTAAGGCAAAAGTTGGCCTGACTTACTCAAAAGTTGACCTTAGTTTCTTCCCGACATATAAATATATTTAGAATGATAAGGGTACAACTTTCCAGTACATTTAGTTGTATCAAAACTTTTACTTTTTAGCATGAGCTACAAAAGTCCCCAATATATTTAAAAGGATACGATCTAATAGTCCCCAAGTTTTCTTTTTTAATGTATCTATTCTTATTACTGTTTTACCGTTCAGATTTCTTGGGGAAGATCAACAAAAAACAGGTACAAATTTAAAAACTTCCGAAAAAAAAATAGTCAAACACGGGACTCGGAAAAAACTTTTCCCAAATCCTTAGACACCAATCGCCTAGTTTTGCAATACGAGTGTTTTTAAAACACAACCAATGAGCCATTCTAAAAAAAAGACTTTACGGGGGAGTGTCTTTTTCAAATGTTCGTTATAACTAGACACAGGGAAAAATCAGGAGGGTTCGTTCAACAGGCCCCCCAAAAACACATGCTTAAGTTTTTTGTGCTTGTATATATTTGAGACGAGACAATATCATACATACACACATTTTAAATTTTAAAAAAAACATGATACATCATTCAAAGTAAAACCTTAAATTTATTTAAAAGAGCAACAAATTTTTTTATCAAGAAACCCCCCGAGGGCAAAGGAAGTAAAAAAATGGGTCAACAAAAAAAAAGGGGACAGGTAAAGCTTCTGAAAAAAAAATAGAAAACACGGGACTCGAACCACTTACCCTTCCATAGAACCAATTGCCTAGCCCAGCAAAGAGCGTTTTTTCGAACACAACCCAAAGAGCCATTCTAAAACAATGTTTCAGGCAAGCGAAGAGTTCCAAAGGCTCACGAGTGTGCCTCCCTTATTTCACAGCCTATGATATTTTTGGGGCTACATCGTTTGTGAAGGCGACCTTTACATTGAACCCATTGTATCTAAATAGTAGTGTTCCTTGGGTGTAAGCCTACTGATGGGCTGATCTTCTTTCTTTTTAGAGATATTTTTGGGTCCTAGTCTGATCATTTTCTTTTTCTTTTTAAATCTAAAAAAATTTTCCCGACTTTTTTTCTTAGATCAAAAGTGCTATATTTCTAGACTTCATTTGGGTTTGGGGGGTTTTTGACAAAGGACGGCCCTTTTTCGTTTTTAAGGTCGGAGGTCGAATTAATTAGCAAAAAATAGAATATCTACAGAAAAAAAATAAAAATGATCAATAAAATAACAAAACAGATTGACTAAATATCAACACAAAAAAACCAAAGTAATGGGATTTCATTTGAAGAAGAGGTGATACCCTATGGGAAAAGAGAATAACGATCTTGGGGATAGTAATAGATAGGCCTATTGTTTCTTCAGATGAAAAAATTTTTAATCGAATTAAAAAAAGAATTTGAAGGACAAAGCTGGTTTTATAAAAGAATGCAAAAATTCAGAGATCTAATATTTATGGCACTCAGAAAAAAAGCTCTGGCTATACAAAAACCCGGGTTAACAGTCCTCCCCCATGGAAAATAAACTTTGACCACGGATAAGAAAAATAAAAGTAAAGTACAAATTAAGAGAATTGAATGAGAACTTCCAGAAGAAAAATTGGGTATACCCCCAAAAAATCAGATTAGCTTAACCCGACTTCAAGAACTAACTGATCTGGGAAAATAAATAAGTTTTTTTTTTTTTTTTTGAATGCCATTTTTTAAAAAAACGGTGGCGATGAATTGGGTAAATTTCCCCCTGATGAGAAACGAAAACCAAAAAGACATGCAGCGACCGACACAACAGCGATGGTGGGGGAAAAGGGAAGGGATATGGATACAAAAGGAAGGTGAACCCTTTTTAAATAATTGATCAATTTCCCCGTCAATGGAAGGAGTCACAAAAATGGTATTTAAAAAAATAATACACACACACATCGCTCCCAAAACCTGGAAGCCATATCATTGAGTTTTTAAAATTGAAATATTAAGAACCCCCAGCGGGTTTCAAGACCAATGTTGATATGGTGAAATAGTGCTAATTTTAAAAAGGGGAAATCATCAAAATCAATATTTGTTTGGCATGTTATGAGAAGAGGGTGGTTTGGGGGGGGAAATGTTTATTGTAATCTAATAAGATAACAGAAGCCCATAGTAAAGGGAAAAATTAAAAAGTCAACTAACGATTTTCCCACATTGACAACCCTTTTTAAAGGATTGGTAAAGGGAAAAAGGAATGCCCAGTGAGATGACCCCGCCGTAGAAGTGGGCATTGATTTCGAGATGGGAAAAAATTTCTTGTTCTTTTTGCTTCTTCTTTTTGGCCCCCCGGATGGCCCGCTGTGTATTCGGGGGTTAAAACCATGACGCCTGGGTATGGCCTTTAACCGATTTTTGCGGGGAAATCCTTTCTTTACCCATTTGACCGGTTCCCCCGCCATGCAAGCGAGCCTTCGCCGACTTCAGAGGTAATTTCTTTAAAAATGAAATATGAATTTCTTACTAAAACCCAAAGGGTCCTTCTTTAAAGGGCGCTGAAAAGTCGGGAAAAAATGGGAAAATTTTTAATACTCCCAACCAACAATAAAAAAGCGGAAGTACTCCTGTAATATTGCGTTTTTTGCAGAAATATGTCGAGGCAGGAGGAACAATCATAATGCTTTTTTTTCTATATTCCATGCATGTATTAAACTTTTTTACCCCTGCAAATTGTTGATATTCGTGACAGTTTGGTTTAATAAAGTTCGCCTTGTTGGCATAAACTTTTGCTGGTGTTTATTTATAAACCAGCCAGTTTGTAGTCCGGACTGGGCACAATTTTACAGAGCAACCCATTAATATTTTATCAAACCCTTATGCTGATCATCATCATCATGTATCATGTTGAAGATATCAAAAAGTTCCTAATTTTAGAGTGTTTAAAGAGTGTGGGAAAGTAAAAAGTTTTTTTTAACCAAAAATTTATGTTTTTTTTCCCCCCTTTGGGGAAAGGGAAAGGTTCCCCCCCCCTTTTTTTTTTTGCCCCAATTGGAATAGTTTCCCCCAACCATTTTTTTTTAAAAATTGATTTAAACCATTAATTTTTAATTTTGTTTTAAATTTTTAATATAATAATTAACTGGTAAATTAAAATTTTTTATTTTTTTTATATGAATTTAAAAAAAATTAATACCTTTTCCAAAAAAACAAAAAAAACCTTTTTGGTTTTTTCGTTTTTTTTATGGGCCAACATGAGGCATCCCCATATTCAAGGGGAAAGGGAATAATAATGATAGACCCAAGAGACAGCAAATTTTCACCAAACCATCGTTTGGGGTTGTCTGTAAAAACTGTTTACTTTAATTTAAAGTCAGATCAATAGTCCACAAACCCTCCACTCTTAGTCGACCCCTTTTCAACGCAAGAGGAGAAGTATTTTATTCTTCATTACCCGGAAACCACAGGAGGAACTTACTAATTTAGTATAAAGGGAAAAAAAGATTTGGGTTTTGGGGATACTTATACTAGCAGAATCAAGTAAATTTTTTTTTTTATGTCTCATTGACTACAGGAAAGTTTTTCAGTCCAAAATGAAGAGCTGGAAATGCTTCTTAGAAAAAAGTTTTTATGGAGAAGACAAAACTAATCAGAATCTTTTAGCGGAACAAGTGGCAACAATGAAGTATGACAATTATTATTCATCAAAAAATTGATACAAAAATAGAAAAGGCTTTTGCTATCAACTATGATTTCTAACATATACAGTAATACCTGGGAAAAAGCCAACCCAAAAAGATTATCATATCAGACTCAATGAATATGCTTCAAATAAATTTAATCTGGGAAATCAGCAGGGATGGGTGGACGGATTCAGAGGCCCCATCTCAAGAAAAATGACTTAGTTTTTCCCCACTTTGACATGTTGGAGGCAGGGCAACGAAATGTTGGGGTTTTTTGAAAAAAATGCCCGCCCGGTTTTGGGAGAAGTACGGACAGAGTTGATGTCATCATTTGGCATGTTCATTTATATGATATGGGAGTTCCCAATCATTGACCCGAAATAGAAAGATGTTAAGGTCAGACATGCCAGATAAATATGTTGACGGTTTCAATAAATAGTGCCCTTTTTCCCCCCTGTTACCCTAGGTCCATCTTTTGTGTGGCCTGCCTTTTCTTTTATCCATTTATCGGGGAAAAACATCTTTGAGGTGCACTGTCTGTTGGAATCTGCTTATGTAATTTAAACCCTTTAATTTGTTGTTTCTTGGGTGAAGTTTAGTACTGATGTCGACCCATTTTTTTCCCGATGTCTTCATTTCCCCAACCCTTTTTTCTTTTAACCCCAGCATTTTTTAAAACACTTCATCTCTTCGTGACTACTTTTTCTTCTATCATTTGATGTCACGCCCCGGGTTTGGCACTGGTAGTTTAAAGGGGAGAAAAGATTGTGTTGAAATTGCTCTTTTTTTGTTCATGGTAAAATGTTTGCATTTTAAAATTGGCACCATTTGTCCTTTTCATTTATTTTTTTTGTTGAAACTTGGGGGTTGGGTTTTATTAGTTATTCTTTCTGTTTGCTGAAAAAAAGTAATGTGTTGTCCGATGGGATTTGTTTATTAAATTGATCTCAAGGGCATAATGTAATTTTTGTCTGTGAAGGGTTTATTACACCGTGATCTCATGACATAATGTAATGTGTTTTTCGTGATTTATTTGTTGATTACACTGTGATCTCCGACATGATGTAATGTGTTGTTTTGTGATTTATTTTTTTGATTACACTGTAATCTCTGGGCATAAAAGTAATGTGTTGTCTGGGTGTATTTATTGGGTTACACTGTGATCTCCTGACATAAAAAAATTAATTAATCATTCACAGGATGATGTATATTACTTTTTAATATGAGGAAAATTAACCCCTTTGGGGTCATCAAACATGGAGGGCTTTGAAGGACATGTTTTATGATTTAACCGTAAAGACTCATTGTCCAGCATTTAAATATCACGCCCCCTAGACTGTTGGGCATGGTCAAGAACAATATTTATGTCCAGGTGCTTCAGGTAAAAAATGGGGCCCCGACCTTTTTTAGGAAAATTAAAATAAATTAAATGGGAATTCTTTAAAAGCAAACTTTAATTAAAAACAAAATTAAAAAAAGGCCCTTTTTGGTTGAAAATTGGGTTTTTAAAGATCAGAACCAGTTCAAACTCACAAACTTGGTGCAACTTGGCAGAGTTTAGAACCAGTTCAAACTCACAAACTTGGTGCAACTTGGCAGAGTTTAGAACCAGTTCAAACTCACAAACTTGGTGCAACTTGCCAAATATCAGAACCAAGTCAAACTCAAAACTTGGTAACTTTGCAAAGATCAGAACCAAGTCAAACTCACAAACTTGGTGCAACTTGGCAAATATCAGAACCAAGTCAAACTCACAAACTTGGTGCAACTTGGCAAAGATCAGAACCTATTGTAAAGGATGTCACTCATGTTGTGGTGTTCTTGTTTCCTTCAGTTTGGATAAAATATGCATAGTCAGGAGAGCTTGACATGACCAGATGACATTTGAGTTAACGAAAGCAGTGCAGTGAAACATACCGGCACTATATATTTGAAAAATGCAGTGACAATCATCAACATAATGGTAGACAGTCTAATTTTCTAAATCTCTTTGTGGACCAAACACCACACTACATGGCTTTTGGTTGGCATCTTTTACCAGGGCCACACTAAAGGGAATTTTTATCTAAACAAAGCGGTTTGTAAAACGGCTTTTGTCCTGGTCCACTAAGAGTTAAGGTAAAGTAGGAAGGTCTCATTTCTAATATCTCTTAAATTAACTATTCACAAAACAAATTTTAAATTAACTAGAAGGTCGAAAGGTGAGGACATATACTTAATCTAGGACAAGAAGACAGAATCTGTTATAAATTGTCCTGACATATAGAGGTCAGTTCTTCTTCTTCTTTATGTTCGTTCTTCTGACCAATTTTAATCACTCTTTGTGATATGTTTGATCTTTGCCAAGAACGTGTATACGTTGCACATTGGTTTGGTAGGTTCCTAAACGCATAGACTTCTACACGTTTAGGACATGTGCAACGATTTCAGCCAAACCTCCTTAGTCGCCTCTTACGACATCGTGGCAGGTAACAGTGTTCTATTCTTTACACCCCAAATTTGGGCCCGGTAACCACTGCGATCTAGGGTCAGTTTATACCATGTCTTGTTTAATGTGTTTCTCTATCGATGCTGTCAAATGCCTTCGCTCTACTATTATGTGTAATGTGGATATCTGGCCAGTGAGGATCTATTTTATCAAAAACCTGACTGTTCATCTCTTAGCTTTATGTCACAATGTAAATATTTTTTTGAATATAACAGTCTCTGCTGGGACCACTACTTTCCCATCTTTCAGAAATTTGACTTCTTTACTGATCACATTTTTGCTGGATATATGGCTGGTTTGTAGGCACTTATCTGCTCAGGAGTTTCCATCTTTTCATTTAGTGTGTAACTTTGGTAATAACTTTCTCTTTACTTCTTTTGATCAACCAACTTGATTGATTTTATTTTTCTACATTTCCTAGTGGATTGTAAAGACTCTGAGGTTACATTCCACTGCTGCTGCCTCTGCCTATATTTCCTGCATTTCCTAGTGGGATTGTAAAGATCTCTGAGGTTGCATTTCTCTGCAGGGTCAAAGGTACATAGGGATAATGTAGCGCCAGGATTAGTGAGCTGGCACTAATCAAGATCCTACCTCACCTCCACTTGGTGACCCTGGTAACAGACAACCGATCTTGTCTGGCTAAGTGGGTAGGGATCGAGGACGAGCTACTCTGGTTTAAGTAGTGATGCAGACGTAGTCACGTTGGATGAGATCCGTCCAACACAGACGAGTGGAATCCCAGAGTGACTATTAATGCACGTCTCTCCTGGCCGAAGGGAAAAGCTGAACGGATAAACATAAAGGGATGAGGGGTACATCCAGAGAAGGAACCTGGGCCCGCGTGGAGCATAACATGGGCCCGAAAAGAGTTGCATGTGGATCCACATGGGACGAACTTGGAGCCCTGAGGTGGTGACCCTAGTTGAGCTTGTGTGTCTGGACAGTCTAGAGCAGTGTTTCCCAACCTTTTTGTGTCATGCCCCACAAAGCCTTCAAAATTGTATCCCCCTTTCTATGTAACATATACAAAAAATTGTATTTTCTAAAAATTTAATTGTTCACTGAAAAAACTTAAATGATATGTTTTAGGAAGAAATCACTAGGCAATTGTTTAGGAAACACAGTAAGTAAATTTTCAAAACATATAATGGAGAACAGAAATTCAAGTCGATATCATTTTAATGATATATTTTTCTATATTATTTTAGACAAAAACAGAAAACCACGACACTGGGTAACAACCCTGTAACAGTGTGACGACAAAAGAAGAAGAAAGAAGTAACTATTTATTACTTACACTTAGTGAGATCCTTACGATTGATAGAAGCTGCAAAGAGATTTTATGTTAGGTTCCAATTTAGTTAGCTTCAGTCTCAAGTCTCCCATTGTGTTATATTCAACCAATTTCTTTTTTTAGCAGCAAATCAGTTATGGCAATAAATCCACATTCAGTTAAATATGAAGATAGAAATGGTAATAAGTTTTCTTGCACATTTGATTGAATTTGTATATTTGATTTCTGTTTTCTCACAAAGCCATGCGTGCTCCTTTTATATTAAATGAAGTTTTAACTGACTCATCATTTTGCATATCTGTGAGTTCTTCTTGATACTGCATATTTGAAATAGACAAATCCACTAACATTGACTGCAATCAATTTGTTTTAAATCAGAAAATCTTTCTCTTAAATCGCGATAAATTTTCAGATCATCGACAATAACAAGTATCAGTATACAGTATCAGTCACTTCACATTTCTGGAGGCAATGAAACTCTTCAAAATGTTTGTTGCAAATATATTTCTGAGATAGTTCAATAAAGGTAATAAAACCAAATATCTTAGCTTTTCCATCAACAAAGTTTTATTTTTCCTTGAAGGTGGTTTTTAATATTTTGTTTTCATTCAAAGATATCGCTTAACTCACGAATGCTTTACTATCGACTGTAACAAATACTTTATTTCAGGTTTGTCGCTTAAAAATCACTAAAGAGTATCAAATCAGCTAAAGAGTATCAAATAGTTCCATAAATATTGTCAAGCAGTTCCCTTTCAAGAGCCATCTTACTTCAGTGTGAAGTAAAAGTCTCACATGATCTGTATTTTGTTCTTCACAAAATAGCATGAAAAGACGCTCACATTTGGCATTAGATTTAATAGCATTGATACACTTTATAACTGAATTTAGTACTTCGTTTAGAACAGGTGAAATATTTTTAACTACCAAATTTTCCTGTTAATAACACAATGCACAAAAGCATTTCTGGATTCTCATCTTTCAGCAATTTTAAGCAGTCATTTTTCTTGCCTATCATATTATTAGTACCATCTGTGGCACAAGATATTATATTTTTCATTGATATATTTATGACATATAAGTAATTTTTTAGCTTATTATATACATCTTTGGAGGTAGGGATGCTTTCTAATGATTTACAGAACAACATTTCTTCAGAAAAATCCCCATTATCAATATATCTTTCGTAAGTTATCAATACTACTTATCGACACTGTCTCTCAAAGTTGATTCATCCATTTGCACTGATAATTTTCTTGTTTTCAGCTTTTAAACAGGTTGTATTTCAATATCCTCACTCATTTCATCTATTCTATTGCTAATAGAATTGTTACTGAGTGACATAGCTTTCACCTCTTGGTCATCTTTTTCCAGAACCGTTTTAAGAAATGATGATATTGATGGTTTGATTAAATTCTCTCCTATATTATGATTTTTCCACATTTAGCAATGAGTAAGGAAATTTGATAACTAGCCTCAAGATTACGATTGACAGTTGCACTATGAGCAGTAAACAGGGACTTTAATGTTGCTCTTTTTCAAAATTTGTCTTTCAAATTTGAAAGTAATTCAAATCTGACATAATATGAGCACTATGTTTCAGCCTTCAAATGCTCTTCAAGCGACCTCGTTTCATTGATTCGTTGGTCAAGCATTGTTGGCGTCAAAGACATTAATGTGGAATACATTAATATAATAATATTTCACATCAGGTGAAATATGTTTGAGCAAATTCGATTATTATAGCATGACTTTTGAGAAGGAAAAAACCAAATCATTAACAATATTTATATCCACATTTATGTGGTCAAATCTGCTCTTCTGAAAAAGTATGCAGTGTTCTCTTCTAATTAACTCTGATAAATTCTAACCTCCAATAGTTATATCTTATACGTGAAGCTCTTCGGTTCTCTTCTGCTTTTCTCGTATAATCTGGCCTAACAGTCCTGTACTTTAGCTGTTCTGTGTCTAGTTCTCTATTTTTATTCTAGTTACCTCACAAGCTGTTCTGTATTTAGCTCTCTTTCTGCACTATTATTCCATCTTCTTAAAGTCGATCGTGTATATATATGGGTGAATATTCTATTACTTTACTATTCCAAAACGTTGTTCTCAGGACTGCGATTTCCCACATCTGCTACTCTCTTGGAAAAGACTCATCTTACTTTGACTATCGATATTCTTCTGTCATTGTCTAAAAATGTATGTTCCAACCATGACTTCTCAATCTGTCGCTAACATGGAAAAAAATCTCATGACATTCTACTGTAATCCATATATAAATGCTCCTTCATTAACTATACAACTACAAAATGGTACTCTATGGACACCTGTATAATCCAGCTGTACAGTGAGTATCCATTACTCTGGTAATCAGACTAATGGTCCATAACTTGTAATTGAGTCAAACCACCTTGATGTTTCTTAGTTTCTTTTCCCATCGTACCTAACATTCCAAGCCAAATCAAACTTCAGACCTGCTTTCTGTAGCGAAAATATGATATGCGTGGCTCTGTCCAATACTATTACATACTCAAGATTGCACTATATAAACTCATTTTGGGCTTCATGACAAGGTTGGCAAATGACGGACACTTTACAGTTTTTTTTTTATATGACTCGATTTAACACAATAACACATGCTTTTCCTCTTTCAAAGCTTTGTTAAAAGGAGGTAAAAATGTACCTAGATATAAGTACTTTCCATTCATTGAAGATTTTTAAACTTCAGTAAGTGATTGTGAAGCAACAGTCGTTTTGTCAACAGACATCCAAAAGTCAGTATATCGGTTTTGCAATCATGAACATTAGTTAAACTCCGAACGAGTCCATTGCCCCCTAAACGATGAAATGCCCCCAGTGGGCGTACGTCCCACGTTGGGAAACAGGGGTCTAGAGACATGATGAATGTGTGCACAGTGAGAACCAATAGACACGGTGGGCAGGCACCGAAGCAGGACGATGCAGGTAGGCCCTACGGTGGGCAGGACGTGCGCGCGCTGATGGTGGTGCAACGAGGAGGCATGGCAAACGTAAAGGTGAGCGGACCAAATAGGCAGAAAAACTGGAAATGCCAGCAGAGGCTTGAATCCAGTCGCGTTTCCGCTCGCAGGGAACTACTACTGCCTTGTAGTTTGATTGGGGACAAAGGCTTGCGGAGTAAACCGTACACAAAACTGGACGGCAGGCAAACCAAGTAGTCCAAATCAAGATCGATAACCTGGTTAGAGCAACCTAACAACCTGGGAGGGTAGGTCGTCTAAGGGTAGCTACCTAAACAAAATAGCAACCTGCTGCCTTGCTGGTTGGCTGGGGACAGTCAAAGGCTAAAGGAGAGCGAACCCAGAAATGCTGGTTGAAATCGGACACGTCGCCGAAGGACAAGCACTAGAACTCCAAATGGTACTGAAGATGTGACGTAAAACAAACGTTCTTGGCAACGGCTGTTTATATTATCATATTAAGAATGATAAAAATGGCAAAAAAGAACGATCGAGAGAGAGAAGAATGACAATTGGCACGCAAAAAACGTTGTTTAGTTGTTTGAATAGAACGTATTAGCGTTTTTAATTGTTTGGAATAGAACGTATTAGCGTAGTTGTTGGAATAGAACCTATTAGCGTAGTTGTTGGAATATAACGTATTAGTGTAGGCGTAGTTAGTTGGAATAGAACGTATTAGCGTAGTTGTTGAATAGAACTATTAGCGTAGTTGTTGGAAGAATAGGGCGTATTAGGCGTAGTGTGCGTAGCTTAGTTATTGAAATAGAACGTATTAGCGTAATGCTTAGAACGTAGTTTAGTGGCGGAAATACAACGTATTAGCATAATACTTAGAGTGGCAGCGTTCGTTTATCGAATCTGACGTAAAAGAGTTGTAGATTTATTTTCCGCACCTGACGTTCCACAAGGGAGAGAAGGAATTGACCCTCCTACCTTCTGTATACTTGGTTTTAGAAATGGGAAGTGACAGGTACTTCATACCTTCTGCAAATCTTTACCCTTTTCGTGCCCTCTATATTTAAAGAATTTTCTCCAACCGTAATGGATGTCAGGTGGGCCCACCCAGTCTTATTTAGATACCAAACAAACACTACAAGTAAGTCCGTCAGTGCCATGGCAGGTCAGAGGTCGGAAACCCTAAGTCCTTATTTGGGTTCCAACAAACACTACAAGTGAAGTTCGTCAGTGCCATGTCAGGTGGTCGACCCAGCCTTATTTGGGTACCAGACAAACACTACAAGGGAATTCGGTCAGTGCCATGTCAGGTGGTCCCAGACATGTTTACAATCTCATGCTATTATCGACAATATTTGAATGTAACAAATATGCCAGTCATTTATGTTTTTTTTAAAAGTTGAGAACTTAGTCATTAATGTAGGATACAGCGATGAACATTGAAGCACAGTGCTCGTGCCTGTGTGTGTTGTGTAGGCAGTGTGTATGCGTGCGTGCATGTGTGTGTGCGTGCTTGCCTGTGTGTGTGCTTGTATGCCTATGTGTGTGCGCGCGTGTGTGCGTGCTCGCAGGGGAGAGACAGAAAGAAACGTAGAGAAACGCATTTGGTTAGAAATGTTTGTTCAGCACATACGTTCCCAAAGTGGGTGGTACCGCTCCCGAGTGGGCACTGAAACCTTCTATGGGGAGGGGTGGAGGGCGCTAGTGGGTTAATAAGTTGTGGGGGCGTTCAGGCGATCTAGAGGTCGGTTGCTCTATAGAAAAATAATACATAATATATAATTTTAAATAAATAATTTTTGCGATTGAATAACTGTATTCAAAATGAAGCATATATTGGCCACAACTTTTTCAATACGTTTACGGCATAATCAGCAATCTTCTTCTTTGCGTTCATTCTTTACAACCAATTTTAATCACTCTTTGTGATATGTTTGATCTTTGCCAAGAACTGTATACGTTGCACATTGGTTTGGTAGGTCCCTAAACGCATAGACGTTTAGGACACATGCATCCGATTTCAGCCAAACCTTCTTACGACATGCGTGGCAGGTAACAGTGGATCTATTCTTTACTCCCCAAAATTTTGGGGCCCCCGGGAACCACTGGTAATGATCGAATCTGGAAGTATGCGTGTGGAATGGGTGGACAGCATTCGAGATCACATCTCAAGAAAATGACTTGGCTGGACACTGGACATGTTGGAGTGCAGGGTAACGAGCGTGCAGACTTTCTTGCAAACAATGCCCCAACTCCAGCTAGCAGAAGTATAGACAGAGCCGATATCATCAATGCGGTACGCTCTCAATTATGTGACATGGGCAAGTCTCAGAGACTGGAACGAGTTCGAGAATTTGGCGTTAAGTTTGGACATGCCAGACAGTGTCGTCTTCGTGGTAGAGAGAAGATATAGTAATCAACTTCTCATGGGTACGGTGAGCAAATGGACTTTAGGATGGCTGCTGCATCGGAGGACAGAGCATGCATGGAATGCCCAATGTGCCGTGACGTCGATCGCATAACATAACATAACTCGGGCGATAAGCAGTAATGTATCATTAGTTGCTATTTACGTTGAAAATATCAAACTGTTGAACGCGGAAAACTGTTGTAATGGGGAAGGGAGGGGTGGGAGGGGTCTACACAATGTATGTCTTGCAAAGTGGCGGTGCCCCCAAACAAGTTTGTGAAACTATGGTTTAGCATAAGTAGAATGCCAGAACTATCAAGACAATAGCAAGAATCTACAACCAGTGATAACATACACTTTACAGGCCGTCTTGGAGAAAACATTGGAGAATGGGGAGAATAACCTAGGTGGCGGCGGATGTCCGTTGGTATAAAACAACTTCCCCCCAAACCTATCTCACCATAAGGCGGTTTCACACTGACATACATCCATTCCTTGTGGGTGTGTCCATCTTGTAAAACTCATATGTGTGTGTCTTCTTCTTCTTCTTCACCCTTCTCTGTTAGGAAGGCATAGGTCTACAACAAAAGCCTTCCAAGCCTGTCTATCCAAGACTATCTTTCCCGATCTCTCCACTATCTCCACATTTTCTTGCATTCTGTCTCTAACTCCCGTCCCCAGGTGTTCCTGGGTCTTCCCCTACCTCTATTGCCCTGGGGTTCCATCGGAGAGCCTGTCTCAGATGATGCGTGTGCACATGTGTTGTACGTACCTGTGTTGCAAATGTGTTGTACTTACCCCCTGTTACAAATGTGTTGTACGTACCTGTGTTACAAATGTGTTGTATCTACCCGTGTTGCAAATGTGTTGTACATACCTGTGTTACAAAAAGTGTTGTACATACCTGTGTTACAAATGTGTTGTACCTACCCGTGTTACAAATGTGTTGTACGTACCTGTGTTGCAAATGTTTTTGTACATACCTGTGTTACAAATGTGTTGTACGTACCTGTGTTGCAAATGTGTTGTACCTACCTGTGTTGCAAATCAAGCTGCTGGCGGGGGTGGCGGTGTGAAATTATTCATATCCCAACATGCTATAGCTGCCGTTTGTAGCAGCCAAGCGAAACCGGAGCCAAATATCACGGTCTGTGAGCAAGGATTTCTCAGCGGCGTCGACACGCATTGAAGCGTGGCGGTTTTCTATTTATGCAGTCCCGTAGTCACATTTATCTTTCTACCGTCATATTTATCTCTCTACCAGCTTCTAGTCACATTTATCTCTCTACCAGCTTCTAGTCACATTTATCTCTCTACCATCATATTTATCTCTCTACCAGCTTCTAGTCACATTTATTCTCTACCAGCTCTAGTCAATTTATTTTCTACCCAAGCTTCTAGTCACATTTATCTCTCTACTATCTTCTAGTCACATTTATCTCTCTACTATCTTCTAGTCACATTTATCTCTCTGCCATCTCCTAGTCACATTTATCTCTCTACTATCTTATACTCACATTTATCTCTCTACCATATTCTAGTCACATTTATCTCTATACCATCTCCTAGTCACATTTATCTCTCTGCTATCTTCTAGTCACATTTATCTCTCTGCTATCTTCTAGTCCATTTATCTCTATCTTCTGGTCACATTTTCTCTACCAGCTTCTAGTCACATTTATCTCTACCGTCTTTGTCAGTC
>JADZMA010000710.1:0-30595 GCA_020796225.1 Arion vulgaris | reverse complement strand
GGATGGCTGTGACCTGACATCGCAAGCCCTGAATGGCCAGTATCAATAGGTAGCTACAGGGGTCACAGAGCATTGGCGTATATATCGCAAGTGTTGGGCGAATCGGTCACTGAGTCTCCCATGGTTTCCTCAATATAGGCCTTGTTGCACCGCTTGCAGATAATGGCATAGATAATATTATGGGACTCGCACGTGAAACTGTCTTCAACAACGAACGTGGCTTTTGGAAAAGACACTGTGCGGGTCTGTATTACATAAGCACAAGTGTTACAGCGCCACGGCCACACTGATGGTGCCATGACTTGGACGTTAGGCTTGGAGGCGACCGTGAACTAACATATCCTTAAGGCTTCTGTCCTGTCTGCACTACCAAAGGATAGTGTTGGAAGATTGAACGTATCAGGATCAGACTGAAGAATGGAGAGATGACGGAATAAGACTTTCTTCACAAGGGAACTATGAGGGTGGGAAAGTTAAGACAAGTTTCTAATTCTGTCAGAATTGGGGTTCTATGCTGGTTAGAGAGAGCCTCCTGGCGAGAAATTTCCATGGAACGCGCTGCATAGCAGAAGCAAGCACCTTATCCGGGTATAAGCGCTACGAAAGAAATCCAGCATCTCAAATTTATCGAGGAAATCGTCGTCCCTACAGAGGCGACGAAGGCGCAAGAGTTGAGAGAATGGTAAAGAATCACGACAAGCCTGGGAATGGGAAGAGGTATAAAGAAGAAAACTATGTGCATCAGTAGGTTTGTAGTATACCGGACAGTGATGGTGGATAGGCTGATAGAGATAGTGATGTCAAGAAAGTTGACACAAGAGGTAGAGATGTGAGATGTAAACCGAATAGCTGGATTGAAGACATTAATGAAATTAATGAAGCGTGACAAATCGGCTTCAGGCATATCATAATGCTAATATAATCATCAATGTATCTATGATACACAGACGGAAGAGGGCCATCATAGGAATTCCATACTAGGTGCTCAAGATGACCCATGAATAGATACATAACTAGGTCCCATTTTAGTACCTATGGCGACCGACTGATCTGCTCAAAGAACTGGTCATTGAACTGAAAGGAGTTGAGAGTTAGAACTGTCTGCAAGACGAAGGAGAGCCGAGATGGAGATAAGTGGGTTAGTTCTCCTGTCGAGAAAGAACTGGAGAGCTTGAAGTCCGTCGGAATGAGGTATGGAGGTGTACAATGAGCACACATCAAGGAGGAAGAGACGGTAAGTCCTGCCAGGCAACAACTCAATAGACGAAAAACAGGACAAGGTGGTTCGTATCTTTCAAGAATGAAGCAGCAGGGTGACTAGGATTGGAAGATACTATCAAGAAATTCGGAGATATGTTCCGTAGGACAAGAGCAAGCAGGAAACGATGGGCCTACCCGGATTGTTCAGCTTTATGAATTTGGGGGAGCATATAAAAGTATGGTTTTCCTAAATAGCTATCGATGACACAAAGTGATGATGCGCCGGTAGGAAGGTCGTTAGAGGCAATTAAGTTCTTAATTACTGTACGGACTTTACTATTGTTAGATAGTGTGACATCAGAAGAACTAGTTTTATAGAATTGGGTGTCACACTGGTTGCGCCTGAAGGTATAGTTCTTTGCTCCATACCACTATTGCACCGCCTTTATCGGCGGGTTTGATAATAAATGTCATCACGTCGACGGAGGTGTGTGATAGAGCACGAAACTCGACGGAGACATGTTAGAATGCCCTAGTGTTTGGGGGTGGAGCAGTCCAATATCGTAAAGTATTCTTGATGTAGAGATCAAGAGCGTTGAGCGCTGCTTCGCTATGCGGCGCGTTCAGCAAATTTCGCCAGGAGGCTCTCTAACCAGCAGGAACTTCCAATTCTGACAGGGTGAAATTTGTCTTAACTTTCCACCTCAGTTCCCTTGTGAAGAAAGTCCTATTCCGTCATCTCTCCATTCTTCAGTCTGATCCTGATACACGTTCAATCTTCCAACACTATCCTTTGGTATGTGCCAGACGGGACAGAAGCCTTGGGATAGATATGTTAGTTCAACAGTCGCCCCCAAGCCTAACATCCAGAGTCATTTTGGCACCATCCAGCGTGGCCGTCGGCGCTGTAACACTTGTGCTTATGTAGTACAGACCCGCACGGTGTCTTTTCCAAAAGCCACGTTCGTTGTTGAAGACAGTTTCACGTGCGAGTCCTGCAATAATATCTTATGCCATTATCTGCAAGCGGTGTAACAAGGCCTATATTGGGGAAACCGGCAAGAGGCTCAGTGACCGATCTGCCCAACACTTGCGCGATATACGCCAAATGCTCTGACCCTGTAGCTACCCATTCTAATGATACCGCCATTCAGGAGCTTGCGATGTCCAGGTGACAGCCATCCGATCATGTTCCTCTGATGATCGTAGTCGATTTGCCCTTGGAGAATCGGTTGATTTCTTTGTGGCGGTACTCACACGCCGCGCTCAATGTATTGCTATCTCTTATGCTTCTTAGCAATTTCTCTTCCCATGCTTTGTAACTTATGGGTATATGTTGCAATGTATTACATTCTTATGCTTCTTAGTACTTTCTCTTCCCATGCTTTGTAATCTATATGGTATATGTTGCATGTATTCAAGTTATATATTTACTAGATGTTTCATTGTTTCTTTCTATTTCTAGTTTTTATGTGTGTTTTTGTGTTACATTTATTTCGTTATTCATTTTTATTCCAGATTTTTAGATACGTTGGCATTTTGGTCGTCCATTTGTGTTTCATTTTAATTTGTCACTCCTGTTTGTTCGTTTGCTTGATAAAGGCCTTGTTGGTCGTAAAACGTTGCTGTTTATCGTCACTGTTTATGATTTTGTAAAACTATAGTACTTTGTTTGTACGTGTTTCACTATTTAACTTTACTGCAGTTCTTCCCCTATTTCTGTTAGCAGACAGGCGTTTTCACCAGCGTGATCAACGCACGTTCACCACCAACCCGAAAATACGCGCATGTACAGGACGCGGACGCCGCACTGAGGTAAGCCTTGTCGCCATCACATAAGGCGACACGCGCAGAAAGGTATAAAGATCCAAGCATTCACCAATCCAGAGAGCGTAACTCTATGGGTGAACTAAGAGAATAAGTTAGAGGATGGAGTCTCCACAACCGACTTCCTTCCGACGGCCGGGGCACACTGCGTCCAAATCAGAGCGAAGATACCCACAATTTGCCACACACAACACCTGAATACCGCCACAGCCTGTCCGAGCTTGTGAGTTTCACTGTTTACTTTCATTGTAGCGGGCCTTCGGCGTGGAAAATCCAACTCTTTCTAATGCCGCCCGATTGCGAAGTCACGCATATCTTCGCCTCAGCAAATGTTTTCCGTTCGCGCCCAATGACCGCCAATACTTACCGGCTGTGTCGGGCAAAACCAGTTCCGTGTCTCGCTGTCACCTGCCCAATCATTGAGAACTACGACTTCCAACTTCAAAGAAACTACCAATCTCATTAAATCTGTTGATTCTCTTCCCACTTATAAACACGGAGCTCCGTGTCCAGCTTGATTACAGTAAAAAGTTCGTATAAATAGAACATAACGGACTGAATGATAGCCTTCATAGCCACAAAAGCAGCTCCACAGCACGAAAAGACTCAGCGACATTGCGCGCGTCGTCATAAATGGTAACATTGACGCCGAACGTCGGTTCACAGGAACAAGACATAACGTCTTCTAACGTGTCGAGCAGCTACTAGATCACAGTACACGTATACATTTTTATTTCTAGTTTGTAGTTTCATTAAATTCTCTTTCTAATATTGTTAGCGTCTGATTTGTGGGTTGTAGAAACTAAAATAGCGTGTCAACAAATTACTAAGGAGTTGAATTTTCGCACTTTTTCGAATAATTCTTACATGCTTTGCAGCCTTGTCTTCCAATGGAACCCACTTGGGATTTCAATACTCACTTCCTGCTGCTAATTTGTTTAACGTATCGATAAAACCTTCGGCAATGTAAAGGCCAGGTGATTACACATATTGCTTCATCGCGCCTGTTTGGCCCTGAGTTTGTGAGTCGCTGACGAGTCTTATTCCTTTATTGTGCAGCTCCCTGGCGGAAACTAACTTCTAATGGCCGTTGCTCGATTGGTCGTCACCGCCAAAGTCGTTTTCCGCCTTCCATGGCCTTTGGTCGACTCGCCATCGTTTACCGGCCAAGAGGTCGGGCAACTTGTAAACCGTTCTGATGTCTTCGTCAGCGTTTTGACCACAGAACCATGATTTAAACCCAAAGAAATTCAATGTTCGTTGATTTCTCCCACCTATAAACAACGGAAGCCTGATTACAAAATCTGCAGGCCAGACTTCGGCATAACGGAATTAATGGGATAGTTTTTTTCATATTTCACAGTGTCGAAAGAAAACGATTCTCAACGACATGTACGCGGTTTGTCATAAATAGCGAATACTGAATTCGTTCAGCCGAACAGTGTAATAGCAGCCATAATGTACTTCAAGAAGACAGATTTGAGCTTCATACATTTTATTTAGCCTAGATTAAATTCTCTATTGTTGGAAATATTCCATAGGCTGTAGGAAATCCAACAGGTCAACAGCTCACTAAGCGATACCTTTTCGAATACCTAAGATTACCTCCTTTAGCAGCCTTGAATCTCCACGTGGAACTTGACTTGGGGATATTCACTATTCTCCACTTCATTAGCAATTCTTGTTTAACGTATCGATATGTATTAGGCGGACACATAATGATTACAGGTTGTTTCATCGTTCTGTTTGTCTGAAGTTTTCAGAGTCGAGGCTCGGCACCCGTTTTATTCTTTTTGTTAAAGGGTCTGGTAAAATTCGCATTGGCTGCTACCTGATTGGTTGCCAGCCACGTCGATTCAGCAGCCGCGCCTTTCTGGCATGGCCCAATGACCGCCAACAGCCTCACGGCTGAGCCGGCACCAGTTCACGCTTGAGCCACCTGGTCTTTTAACTTCATTGAGAACCATGCGGACGCAAAATCCCCTGGAAGAAATCTGTTAATCTTACAACTCGTTGATTTCCGGTCTATAACGGAGCCTGAAAATTCAGCTGATTACAGTGAAGTCAGACTTCGGCATAACGGCACTGAATAAGTAGCTTCACAGTCGAAAGAAAACGACTGTCGTACGTGTTTGTCAGCAACAAAATACGCCGACGGCGATCACCGTTCAAATAGAACAGTGCAATAGCTTCAACGCCGAGCAGTTACTAGATCACAATGCATATTTTTTTATTTTCTAGCTCTAGGTTTACTAAATACAGCTGTGTTAAGGCGCCCGATTTGTGAGGTTTGAAACTAAAAAGAAACAACAGCTCATCAAGGATACCGCCTTTTCGAACAATTTTACATTGCCTTTAAGTTTCAAATTAATGAAACCTCCACTTGGGATTTCACACCAATTTGTTGCTGGGTTTAACGTAATGATTAAAATCTTTTCTGCGACAAAGCGCCGTCGACATAGGTTGTTTGGTCACCTGTTTGGTCTGAGTTTCAGAGTTCGGACGAGGCTCGGCAGACAGCGGGTTCTCTTCGGTTCTTCTAATGCCGCCATTCGATTACCGCCGTCACGGGAACGATCTTGGTCTTTCCGTTCGCCTTACGGTCTTTAACGACTGCCATCACTTACCGGCTGTGCAGAGGACAAGAAACAGCCTTGCCGTCTCCTCAATAAGCACACTCGCTCCAATCATTGAGATTTGAACTTCAAAGAAACTACCGTTCACGGGTCCGTTGATTCCTCCCCACCTATAAACAATGGAAGCTCGTGTCCAGCTTGATTACAGCAAAATCTCGTATAGCTCGTACTTCGGCATACGGATTACCGGATAGTTTCATGTTACTGCTATTTCACAGTGCCGAAAGAAAACGACTTCAACGACATGTACCGCGGTTTGTCAACATAAACACTGATTGTTTACTGTCTGAACAGTGCGTAATAGCACATAACTTCAACGTACGAAAGCACATGATCACAGCACGTATACATTTTAGCTTCGCTCTGTGGCTCATTTCAACTTCTTCTGATTACTGTTGATTTGTAATAGGAAACTAAACAGCGTCGTAACAGCTCACTAAGCGAGGCTTCGCGTTCTTCTTTCGAATACCTCCCACGCCTCTTTGCAGTTCCTTGTTCAATGAACCTGATTTGGGGATGAGCCAGCTAATAGTTTGAATCGCATCGATGGGGAATTAGCGCAGTGATCACATAATGATTACAGGTTGCTTATTGTTCTATTTTCTGGTTGCACAAACTTCCTCGCCAAAAACGTTAAAGATACTTGGAATGCGCTTCATCGCGACGATAATCATAGTTCCGAAAGGCTCGACGCGGTTCGGCTTCGCTGTTCGATAAATTTGGCGAGGCATTGTTAAAACTCATACTGATTTGACAAGCGATCGTTTTTATTCAGAGACAGGGGTAGCATGTAACCCAGACAGCTAGACAACAGATCGTCCAAAGGCCACGCCTGTGTCAGATTGGACACGATACACCGACACATGGCGCTATAACCATTCGAGATAGTAAAGACAGTCCGGTCGCGGAAGGAGCCTGAAACCGCTGAAAGCTCAGACCTGTCCCAGCTTTCAAACGATGTAGTTTCGCCACGTTCTGCTTCATATCGCATCGTTATCTGAACATGCGTTTGTTCGAACTAACTGCCGAACGTGGACAACCATTTGTTCAGCACCCGATTTCTCCACCGACGACGCTCCCGTAGACAGATCGCGCCTCCGATACTTCACGGCATCTTTCAGCTCTTCAGACAGTGAGTCTTCCAATGTCATCTTACCCGTACGTCGCCTGTATTGCCTTGTTTACGCGATCCACGCGGGTGTATACTCCTTTAAAAGCTCGCCTAGTTTGCTCGATGACTGAGAGCCAACTATAACTACTGGCCTTCGGGCGCTCAGTGACCTGAACAGACCAACCAACACGCATCTCGCACCAGCATTGTATAGATTTGTTCATTTTAGATCAACACAATGCTAACTTCGAAGTCAGTATTATGCAACAGCTAGCGACACAGTAATACATTATAAATATTTTTTTCAATAATAATAACCATGTAGAGAACAGCAAAAGCGCGCAGTGTTTTATCAAATATCTACTTCAGATCCCTTTCTGCCTACCGACCACCTGCTCAGCAAAAGCCTACCTCGACTGCTTCCCCAGCAGTCGAGTCGATCAGGCACAAACAGCTTCTGGTTACCACACCTGTTCGTAATATAAGATGGGCTCGACGACATGAAATCGTTATTGCAGCATCTGTCACGTGATGAATGAAAGCCTGTTTTGCTTCGTAGTGTATCGTCACATTTCATGTCCCACAGCATTTCAGCAAGCTTACGTCACGTTTTCGGTAAGAAAGTTTAAATAATTTTGTTGATAAACTCGATTCCTTTATTCGTTTTAAGATTTATTTGCTTCCAGCTTAGCAAAATTAGTACGCATGGCTGCCGCCACCACCTTTCCTCGTTTTGTATTGGTCGAAATGCCCACGGCCGCATTAACACATGTATACACGTCGAAATATCGCCGTGTTTTCGTAACAGTTCCACGTCTATGAGAATCGTTGTTTATACCGCCGTTGGAATAGCCTTCTGCCACGCACGTTTGCTGTAGAGTATGCATCTTGCGCCCTTAATCGTCCTTACCTTTACACTGTCTTTCTCAGCTTCGTAAACCTCTCACACTTCCACACGTTTCTTGACTGGCTTGTAGTAACACTTTTAAATCGTATTTATCGCTGAGGGCCATTTTCCCCTTGGAGTTGAATATTCACGGAGAGTAGAGGAGGTCGCTGGTATCTCTTGTATTGTTCGTAATATCAACATCGGGGGACGACGAAGATCTTGTCTGCGTCTTCGTCTTATAAGTGGATGTTGTCGCTAAGAGTTAATGATACCACTAGTTGGGGATAGGTGGTGGTGGTTTGATACGACTAACTCAGAGACTGTTTCTGCAATGAGTCAAGGTTTTAAATTAAATAGTGCCGCAGCGTTTGCCGATTGCAGCCTGGCCATCATGGCAACAGTCTTCTTCTAAGACTTGTGCCGTATTTGTCATCCAAACTTGCAGGTTATAGCTATATCGTACGTATTACAGTCATAGACTTGCTAAACGAGGATCGACGTTGTTTTCTTACGGTTAACCCACAAGATCGTTTAGCAGGTTTAATATATGACTAATAAAGCGCTTCCATGAAGTCGCCTGTTGAAGGATCGCCAGTGCCTGTTGGACAGCTTCTTGGGTGACGGCAGACCGACGACGCAATCGATTTCCGACGATATAAGTGGAACATTACCTTAACACGTTGCACAAACACCACAAAGCGCCTGCAGCCGCCTGGGGAAGCTACTATTATACCACAGATTCGTCCGTGCCTGAAGAGCTTCATATGCCGTTTCAGAGCTGGGGATGGAATACTTCAGGCCCGGTCAGAAATACATCGCCGCAGCAATTACTGGTCAGGTACCATGTCGAAGAAAATAGAAGATGTAAAGCGTCTTTTAAAATTTCCGGTCAGGAGATACTGTCGCCCGTTTGGCTCGACAAGGGTTTCCGCAAAGCACACGGGTCGCACTGTCTGCCGTTCTCATTTTTCCGTGCACACACATTAACGCCACACAGATGGTGACTGGCCTTTAGTAATAATTTAGTTATTTGTCTGTTTCGCATGAGATCGTCCACACCGGTGCCTATCTCGCCGCCTGTTCATGTCTGGCAGTACTCGATGGGACACCTTCTATTTTCAGATTACTGTAACACATATACTCCTCTGACGATTCATGTAGTTTATCGGCTGTCGCCATAAGCGCCAAATGGATGTTTCATGTATCTACAAGAAGCCGTTATATACGCATCTATATATATCATATGCCGGGCTCTTTCATCGTTTAGTATTTGAGATTCTGAGCACCGATGATGACAAAGTTCATCTTTTATCTCCTTACCATTACATCCTTATATAATACTAACAAAATATCAAAGTTTATTACGCTAAATGCGTTTGTTATTTATAAATGTATATATGTTTGAATATATATATATTATTATTAGATTTTTTTTATATATTGTTTTTAAAATAAATTTTACAAACATCGATTTTCAAAAAATAAATTTATATATATAACTATATATAATATTTCATTCAAGTCCAAACCCGTAAATATCTCCCCTTATATAAACCAATAGTTAATTTCATATAGTAGTCGTTGTTATTATTGTTACATGTTCGTTCGATTACATATACGCCTGCGGTCCCACGACCAACACACTACTTCCGGACATTTACCATGAGTTCTTCTTTGACATTTTTGATAGCTGTTCTCGATCACCAGTTACATACCTCATCTCTCGATTGTTTAATTCAGAGTTTTGTCTGACACCATTATTTTCCGGACGATGCATTATAACATATTAAGTCAACATCGTTGCACACAGCCTAACGTGACTTTGTATCGTATACATTATTTCACAGCGATGGTATCTCTTTACGGACAACACGCAATAATGTCCGTTCATCTGTTGCAATCCGTCTCTCCTGATTTATCGTTAAATATCCGTCACTACACAGCAGCGTCGACAGCTTTACCACGTCATCAAACGCTGTTTAGTGTTACTATTCTGCTTAGTATGTCATCATTGGCTTCAAACATACCAAGTCTTCTACTAATAAATATCCACAAAACTACAACTGCCATTCGTCCTCAGCCGCCGTTCGGGGCTGGGGCTGACACATGCCTTGGCACATCTTCATTGTTGCTGTCCCAACGGCGAAAGTCCGATGCGCACAGGTATGTCCATTGTTGGGAACAGTCACCACACACGTTGCAGCTCAACAACAACTAATTCATACTGCTGGCCATGGTAGAAAAGAAAGAAAAATTTCGACTGGAGCCAGAGACTCAAGTTGAATGAGCAAATGGGAACTGTCAATACACGCCAGCTGAACGTGACCGTCAACCGGTCATGACCATAATAACCTCAAAGTAACCTCTGCAGCTTGTGCCGAACACACATTAATGAAAAATCAGGATAAGTGACCGAGAGCGATTGTCTCAGCAGTGGCGGCAGATTGGTGAGGTATTGATGACATTCATCTCTTCACATGCCGATGAGCGAGGCCGTCTCACACACCGTCATAAATACTTGCGCTTGTCAGAGTCTTGTCTGCACATGAAACCAAAAAAACAAGCCATAACCGAACATGCTATGAAAACATTGAGGTTACCGTTTAAACCATAAACAGTATATGACCTTCCCTGAGGTAAATTAATGAAACTCTCACCTCAGGAATTTATATCTCAAAATTACTGAACTACAGAAGCAATGAAATTACGATTATGACACTAAAGCACGTTCAACTACCAACACAGGCTGGATTCTCCATGAGTGTAACAGTTAATAACCCTCATCCCAGGGGAATGAATGAACTTCCAGTATTCATCTAAACACTCAGATATCGCCGAAGACCATATTTCACCATAGTTTGAGCCTACGTTCTTTTTGTGACGTGGCACAGATGCAAGCCCACACACAAAAATTACCACCAATCTATTGTGCCCCTCCAATCATTTGATCAACATCATAGCACTTCATGAGACATTTAACATCTGTCGACAATTATTAATAAATTGACATCTCAAACACATTAAATATCATCAATTTAACATAATGTAAGCCACGAGAAAGAAATTCACTGGTCACTTGAATCGCTAACATTCAATATTAAATTGGTTCAATAATATATATAACGTCAATGAGGCACTGTCGTCGCAACCAATTCTATAATCAATATTAACTAAATACACAATAACAGTATCACGTCCTTTATATACCAGACCCGACTAAAAACCCAGATATTTTCTGTATCTGGTCATGATCCATCTTTCGCCTCCCAGACCAGAAAAATTCAGGCCTGTTACATTCGCCCATGCGGTGTTGACAGTCGCATGAATGTGGTTAAACTTCGTCCCGACGACGTTTACCTAGCATCTCGGGATATCACATCTCACGATGGTCGAGCCGAAGGATACAAGAGCTGGGTCAGCACTCATTTATTCAAATTTCCCAGCCTGCAAAATGACTCTTTCAAACACGCGATGGCAATACAAAGGAGAAGGAATCACCGCTCGCAGTGATTTATCAGCATAGCCCGGGTCGTGGAATGGTTAATAATGCTTTCTAGAGAACATATTCGTGCAGCTGATCAAGATGCACACACTTTGCACACGCGCACCGGGTGTTGGCCAGAGGTGCTCGCGATGTTGCAGTTCATATTTTGCTTGTATTTCGAACCCAGACTTTCCGGACTATACATTGCAAATCTCTGTTCGCGGAGATATTTGAGGTTGTCGCCACCATCAACATTCACTGGGAAGACTCATCATTTCCAGAGCAATAGCATTTCAGTTGATCCTTGAAGAGATTTCATCGCGCTTTCGCTTCAGTGACTAGTTGTGTTGCAAGGAGCAACACTTGGGACAAAGACCCCGTTATCGACTGTACAACATCGAGCCGACTAACAGGGTTCCTGTCCGGGCGACACTTCAACGACAACACGAGTAACTGAGGTCACTGAGAATGAGCGCGACAAAGGAGATATAATAATTCCAGGATCCAGCGAGTGTGCCTACGAACATACTAAGAGTAATAGTCTCCCAGTGGATATTGGGTGGTGAAAATAATAAATGTACATCTCCACAGACAAGCCGAGAATGTATGGGCTGAGGTTCAATCTCTGGGTTCAGAATACAAGCAAAATATGAACTGCAACGCTAAAATTGATTTTCATATCTGGCCAACATCAGACCCAGTGCGTTATTGGTTCTGATGCAAAAAGTGTGTGCATCTTGATCGGGAAATTACTTTTGATGGACAATGTGATGTTCTCTAGAAAGCATTGTGTACATTCCACGACCAAGTTTGTGCGATGGAATACTGTGGTGATTGGGTTCCTTATACTATTTCTCGGCGCTGATGCCCTGTGTTGCCATCAGCATTGTTTGAAAGAGTTGATTCTTTCATTTTACGGGCTAGGGTTTAGTCATGGGTTGCTTTATTTAATGCTAGGGTCTATTTATTCTCGACAACATCCTTCGTGTATTCATCGTGGGATGGTACACGTGATATCATTAGCAGGTTCCAGACGGTCCGTGAAAGGTATCTGATCAGGACGAGGACAACCCTACGATTTATGATTTGTACAAATACCACATGGAGCCTGAATTGTATACTTCACAGGCTCTGTTTTATTGGGGTCTTGGGGAACTGAAAGATGATCAATGGATCTGTCGAGATTAATGTTGAAGCCAGATACAGAAAATATCCGGGGCTTTGGCTCAACCTTGGTGTATAAAGGACGTATTATACTACCTTATTTATTGAGGTTATCTGATGTTGAGCCAGATAGGTAAATCATTTGGGAATTCGCTTGGTTCCTTGTGGGTTTTTGGATGGCTAGTAATGTCTGTTAATGGTGATTATATAAATTGATTCGAATATTGGATACGGTTGAGGCTGCTCGGGATTTTGGTGATAATGAATACCTCATTGACGTTATATATATTATTGAACCAAATTTGAGAAATATTGGATATTGCTTGATTCCACTTGAGATTGTTGGTGGATTTTTAATACCTCATTGAAGCTACATTATGTTAAATTGATGATATTTAATGTATTTGGGATGTCAATTTATTCCTTTCGGGTTGTGGGTGATGTTAAATGTCTCATGAAGGTTATATGATGTTGATCCAAATGTTGGAGGTTTTAATAGATTAATTAAGGTAATTTTTGTGTGTGGACTTGCGTCGGGGAGACGACTTGCGTCGGGGGAGACGTGGCTCAAACTATGGTGGAAAATTTTATGGACTTCGATAACTCGGGGCTCTGAGAGATGTTGGAGCAGATTTGAATACGGGAAGTTCGTTCATTCCTGGGATTGGGGGTTGTTAATATTACCTCATGGAGGTCAAATAATGTTGGGGATTTGGACATTAACTTTGAGAATGTCATAAACGTAATTTCATTGCTTTCACGACGAATAGTAGTTCAATGTAGATTTTTTGGGATATCGTTCATTCCTGGGATTGGGGGTTTGTTAATTTTACCTCAGGGAGGTCATATACTGTTTATAATTTAAACAGTATATAATGTTTTTCATAACATGTTCAGTTTGTAACTTGTTTTTTTTTTAGTTTCATATTGCAAGACAAGACTCTGACAAGCAAGAGTGACATAGTGACATGACAGTTAGTGTGAGACGGCCCTCGCTCATCTAGACATGTGAGGATAGGATGTCGATGTACAGTCACCTCACCAGTCTGTTGCCACTGCTGGGCGATGATATGCTGTCGGATTTCGCTACATTCTACGATCCCTATGACTGCTGAATGGTTTTCATTAATAATGTGTTTCAGCACAAGAGCACAGAGGGTTTACTTTGAGGTTGGCTATGGTCATTCATGACCAGTTGACGAGTCACGTTCAACAACGTGTGGTGACTAGTTCCCATTTAGCTCATTCAACTTGGTCCTCCTGAGATCCAGCATGATTTTTCTTTCTACCATGGCCGGCTGTTGTAGATTAGTTGTTGTTGAGCCACGTTTGGCGATGTGTGGTGACCTGTTCCCATTCAGCTCGACAACACTAATGGCCCTTATGGAACATACCAGTCACATCAGACTGGATTTCGCCGTTGGGACAACGGCGAAGTCGCCTGGGGGGTGTAGAAGGCATGTAGTCAGCCCCAGCCCCAGGTGGCAGCTAGGGACAGACAAGTAGTTGTAGTTTGTAGATATTTTATTAGTAGAGACTTAGTGTTTGCAAGCCAATGACACTCTCTAAGCAGAATGGTAACACTAAACGAGACATTGACGTAGTAAAAAAAACCAATCGACGTAGTGTTGTGTAGTGACGGATAGCAACAGTGAGTAAATAGAGAGAGACGGATACACAGCGTAGATAGACGGACGTGGTTGTTGTGTTGTCCGTAAAGTTACCATCATACAATGAAATAAATAAACATACGATGCAAAGATCACGTTGAATTGTGTCTGTTGACGTCTCATGTTGACTAGTAAATGTTATAGTAAATACCATCGTCAGGAAGGAACGTCATGAATAATCAAAGACAAAACTCATAATTAAACAATCAGGAATGGAGGTATGTAACTGAGTGATCAAGGGAACGTAAAGAATAATCAAAGAAGAAACTCATAATTAAATAATCAAGAATGGAGGTATGTAACTGAGTGATCAATGGGACACAGAAATATATATAATCAAAGTACGAGTATGGGAAAACATAACTAATAATAACAACAACTACTATATATATATAAAGGAAGATAACATTGGTTTAATAGGGGAGATAATTTTTTGGGTTTTTTGGACTTGAATAGGTATTATATATAGTTATATATATAAATTTATTTTTTGAAAAATCGATGTTGTAAAATTTTTTTTTTAAACGAAATATAAAAAAAATCTAATAACAATTATATATATATTCAAACATATATACATTTATAAATAACAAACGCATTTAGCGTAATAAACGATATTTTGTTATTGGAAAGTGATATACATATAGGATATAATAGTGGGAAATTAAAAGATGAATTTGTCATCATCCGTTGTGGATGTAATCTAAACGATAGAAACCCGCATATGATATATAAAAAGGTTCGTGCGTATATAAGTTAGCAGTAACTCGCTATGGATCCTATGTGGAAACATCCATTTACAGCGCTTATAGCTGCCCAACCGTAGCAGCAAAACCTTTTTTCTCCCAAGTTTTGCCCATTACCTAACATGGTCGTCCTAATCCAGAGGAATTATTGGTGTTACAGAGAATGGCAACCAGTCTACGAAAATATGAAGGGTGTCAATTTATCGGGTACTGCGACATGAACGAATGGCGGGGGGATAGGCCCCGGTTGGTTGTTTTGGACGATCTCATGTCTGAACAGACGATAAGTAACTAAATTATTTACTAAAGGTAGTCACCATCGCAACATTAGCGTTATGTATATTGTACACAATTATTTGGAAAAAATAAAGAACAACGAACCATTAGTCTAAATTCGCATTACATTGTGCTTTTTAAAAACCCGCGAGACGGCTTGCAGATTACCAATCAGGCCAAGCAGATGACCCTGGCGGTATCGTATGCCCAAAAAGTTTTAAAGACGCTACATCTTCACCACGGTTTTTTTTTCTTCGACATAAACACCTGACCAGTTGAGGTTGCGCGGCGATTATTTCCTGACCAGACAAAAGTTGTTTACGTCCCCAAGTAAAAGACTGGTGAGACTATGAAACAGCACTGCGAAATGCTTCAATTTTTGTGTGGGACGAATCCCAAGGCTGTGAAGGTTATAATGAAAACAGCTTCCCCAGACCTAGTACGAACGCTTTGTGAATGTTGTCACAACGTGTTTAAAGGTAATGTTCCACTTATATCGGCTCAGAAGATCGATTGCGTCGGCAAAAAAACAGCCCTAAGAGCAATCACCCAAAAGAACTGTCCAGCAAAGGCGAAAAGAATCCTTCAACAAGGCGGCTTCATGGCGCTTTATTGAGTCATATATTAAACCGCTAAAAGGCGTCTTGGTAGGTTAACCATCCCCTAAGAAAATGCTTTTGATCGATCCTCGTTTGCTAGAGTCTATGACTCAAAAACAATACGTACCACCTGATACCTTAAGCTATAACCTACGGTTTTGATGACCAAATGCAACAAGTCTTAGAAAGAGATTTGTTCCCACATGATAAAGCTAGACTTTTGCAACGCTGCAGCGCTATTTAATTGATAGCTCAGTACAGAAACAAGTCTCAGGATTAGTCGATATCAAACCACCACCACCTCCCAACTAGTGAACATCATTAACTCTAGCGACAACACCGCTACTTAAATTTGAAGACGCAGAAAAAGTCTTCATTCGTCCCACTTTGATATTAAGACAAAGTACAAGAGACACCAGCGACCTCCTCGTATACTTCCGTAGACGGAAGAAGAGAAGATTCCCAACTCCAAAGGGGGGAAAAGTGGCCTCGAATAAGTAGATTTTAAAAAGTGGTCTACGAGCCGAGTCGACCAGGGCGTATGGAGGTGTAGGGGTTTTACAGAGAAGCGGGAAAGTTATGCTAAAAATAAGGACTGATTAAGGGCGCAAGATGCGCATACTCTCATAAACCTGTACTGTAATTTTAAAAGGGGCCCCTATCCTAACTGGCGGTATCCAACGATTCTGGATCTCATAGACAGAGCTGTTACAACACAACGATGGTATATCATATCCAGACGTGTATACATGTTTAAGTAAATACGGTGGCGTTTCCCGTTAACATCTAAAACAGGGAAAGATTTGGTGGCGGCCATGCGTATAATTTTTGCTAAGCGCAAACCGATAAATCTTAAAACAGATAAAGGGTCGGAGTTTGTCAACAAAGACATTTTTAAACTTTCTCAAAGAGGAGGGCGTATATTTTGTTACTACCGAAAACGATGACGTAAAAGCACTGGGTAGAGCGATTTAACAGGACCTTGAAAGAAAAAATGGCGATACTTTTTACAAAAAAAAACTTCGATATATCCACGTGATAGAATCGGGGCGAATCTAACGGTTCGTATCATCGAACCACTCTTATGGTCCGAGGCGGTTTTTGGGTACCAAAAGCTTTTTGGATACCCTGTATTCGACCTCTGACGTCATCGGAAAACAAGGGTTTAAAGTAGGGAGGAGTCGGGGCACACCGGCCAGCACAGGCCAGACAACTGGTCGGGTATTCCCTGACCTAGATAAGAAAAGGGATCTGAAATTACAGATGTTTGATAAACACGACGCTTTTTGCAATTTTACTCAATTCGCAGTCTATGGTTATTTTGGTGAAAATATTTATAATATTGATATTCCTTATTTTAAACTTAACTTGTGCATAATATGACTTCGAGTTAGCATTTTGTGTGATTTTAAAAAAATTTCGTCTATAACACCAATACTGAATGCAGGTCAGGGTGAGCTGGGCCCTGTTTTCCAAAACCCTCACCTGAGCCCAAGGCCCCAAGTAGTTTATAGTTGGCTCTGGTCAGGGTCAGTCAAACCAGAAAGGGTTTTAAAAAGGGGTATACCGGTGGGCCGAGTCGCGTAAACAAGACAATACAGGTAACGTACAGATTAAAAGATGACGTTGGAGATGAACTGAAAGGTTCCTTTTATACAGAAGAGCTCCAAAAAGTCGCCGACAAACAAGTGTATCGAATCGAGTCTATTCTACAAGAACGTCGTCCATTAGAAAACAAGGTATTTAGTTAAATGGTTTGTTATAACTACATTCAACAGTTGGTTTCGACAAACACATATTCAGATATGACGATTAGCGATATGGAAGCAGAGACAGTAACGGACTACATCGTTTGAGGAAAAACTAGGGCGGTCTGAAAACTTCGCTTTGGTTTGGGGAAAATCCTTCCGCGACCAGACCTAGTCTTTATATGTCAGATGGTAGTTATATACGTAGTAATCGGGGTATCATTATTCAATCTGACCAGGGCCCAGCGTGAGGGGAAACTTTGGACAGTCCCGTTGTCCCCGCTTCTAGGTTACATGCTACCCAATCCTAAAATAAAAAAAGATCACGATAAATCAATTATGAGTTTTTAGCAATGCCTCCTCTCAAATTTATCCAGACAACGAGCCAGGCCACTTTTTTGTCAAACTACCTCAGACTATTGATTTATCATCGCAGTACAAAGTTCTGGTGGAAATTCAATTTCGGACATATTTTAACATTTTGGGGGGAGTTTGGGTTAGAATATACAACCAAAGAAAATGCAGAGAACGGTAAACAACCTATAATCATTATGTGTCCGCCTGGCCTTTACATGTCACCAGAAGGTTTTATCGATACGTTAAACAAATTGCTAATAGGAGTGGAGGGTGGTGAGAATCCCAAATTAGGTTCCATTGGAACAAGGCTGCTAAAAAGGGGGATCTTAAAATTATTCGAAAAAGGTGCGAAGGTTATCCTTA
Source organism: Arion vulgaris (assembly GCA_020796225.1). Taxonomy (NCBI): domain Eukaryota; kingdom Metazoa; phylum Mollusca; class Gastropoda; order Stylommatophora; family Arionidae; genus Arion; species Arion vulgaris. The sequence goes on along the minus strand of JADZMA010000710.1, from coordinate 12,525 downwards.
GTGAGCTGTTTTAACATATTTTTGGATTTCCTACAGCCCACAAATCAGACGCTAACCCGTAGTAGAAGGGGGTTTGAAGTAAACCTAGAGCTAGAAATAAAAAATGTATACGTGTACTGTGATCTAGTAGCTGCTCGACACGTTGGAGACATTATGGTGCCCCTATTACGCACTGTTCCTATTTTGGACAGGCGTTCGGCGTCAGTGTTTTGTATTTATGACAAACCGCGTACGTGTCGTTGATCGTTTTCTTTCGACACTGTGGAAATGCTTTTAACCAACATGGAAAACGCTGCTCCCATTCAATTCCGTTATGCGAAGTCCTGGGCTATGCAAGATTTTTACTGTAATCAAGCTGGACACGGGCTTCCGTTGTTTTTATAGGTGGGAGAAGTCAGCTTGAGGACGTAGGTTGAAATGGTTTCTTTGCCAGGGGTTTAGATCATGGTTCTCCAATGGTTAAAGACGGGTGGTAAAGCCTTATTGAGGGAAGACGTAGGAACTGGTTTACAAGTTGCCCATTATACTTTGGCCGGTAGGAACATTGGCGATCATTGGTCATATTACCAAGGGAAGACAGAGAAAACGACTGCTGAGAGGCCGTCGACCACGTGGCTCAGCAACCAATCAGGTAGCGGCATTAGAGAGAGAGTGAGATTTTCCACACCAGAGACCCTTTAATAAAGAATAAAACGGATTGCCGAGCCTCGTCGAACTCACAAGAAACTCAAGACCAAACAGAACGGTAAACAACCTATAATCATTATGTGTCCGCCTGGCCTTTACGTTATCTTAGAGGTTTATCGATACGTTAAACAAATTGCTAATAGGAGTGGAGGTGGTGAGAATCCCCAAATTAGGTTCCATGAACAAGGCTGCTAAAAGGAGTATCTTAAAATTATTCAGAAAAAGAGTCCACGAAGGATATCCTTGGTAGCTGTTGACACATATTTTTAGGATTTCCTACATGCAAATCAGACGTAACCCAGTAGTAGAAGGGGAATTTGAAGTAAACTGAGCTAGAAAATAAAAATGTATACGTGTGCTGTGATCGTGGCTGCTCGACACGTTGGGCGTTATGGTGCCCTGTACGCACTGTTCCTATTTTGGACAGGCGTTCGGCGTCAGTGTTTTGTATTTATGACCGACCGCATTACGTGTCGGGTGAGTCGTTTTTTCTTTCGACACTGTGAAATGCTTTAACAGCTATGGAAAAACTATCCCGTTCAATTCCGTTATGCCGAAGTCCTGAGCGCTATGCGAAGATTTTTACTGTAATCAAGCTGGACACGGGCTTCCGTTGTTTATAGGTGGGAGAAGTCAACGAGGACGTGGGATTGGTAGTTTCTTTGCCAGAGAGTTTTAAAGTCACATGGATTTTGCCAATAGTTAAAGACAGGTGGTAAAGCCTTATTGAGGAAGACGTAGGAACTGGTTTACAAGTTGCCATTACTATCTGCTTTAGCCGGTAGGAACATTGGCGAGTCATTTAAAGACCATGCCCAAGAAGACAGAAACGACTGCTGAGAGGAGACCAATCGACCACGGGAATAACCAACCAATCAGGCAACATTAGAAGAGGAAGTTGAGATTTTTCCCACACCCAGGAACTTCAACAAAATAAAACGGATTGCCGAGCCTCATCCAGAACTCACAAGAAACTCAAGAAAGACCAAACAGAACGGTAAACAACCTATAATCATTGTCCGCCTGGCGCTTCCATGTCACCGAAGGTTTTTATCGATACGTTAAACAAATTGCTAATAGGAGTGGAGGGTGGTGAGAATCCAAATTAGGTTCCATTGAACAAGGCTTTGCAACGCTAAAAGAGAATTATCTTAAGAATTATTCGAAAAAAGGTGCGAAATTTATCCTTGGTAGGCTGTTGACACATATTTTTGGATTTCTCTAAGCCCACAAATCGAACCTTAACCCATTAATATTAGAGAAATTTGAGTAAACCTAGAGAAGCTAGAAATAAAAAATGTATACGTGTACTGTGATCTAGTAGCTGCTCGACACGTTATGGAGACATTATAAGGTACTTTGTACGCACTGTTCTATTTTGGACGGGCGTTCGGCACGTCAATGTTTTGTATTTATGACAAACCGCACTACGTGTAGCTGAGTCGTTTTCTCGACTGTGAAATGCTTTTAACCAACTATGGGAAAACTATCCCATTCAATTCCGTTATGCCGAAGTCTGAGCTATGCAGAAGACTTTACTGTAATAAACGGACACGGGCTTCGTTTGTTTATAGGTGGGAGAAGTCAACGAGGACGTGGGATTGGTGGTTCTTTGGGGTTTAGGTCGCATGGTTCTCCAATGGTTAAAGACGGGTGGTAAAGCCTTATTGAGGCAAGACATGGGAACTGGTTTACAAGTTTGCCCATTATACTTTGTGGTGGGCGTGGCGAGTCATTTAAAGACCATGCCCGGGAAACAGAAGCAGCTGCTGAGAGGGCCGTCGACCACGTGGCTGGCAACCAATCAGGTAGCGGCGGTAGAAGGAAGTTGAATTTTCCACACCAGGAACCTTTTAATAAAAGAATAAAACGGACTGCCGGTACTCGTCGAACTCTGAAAACTCCAAGACCAGAGCAATGTAGTATTCGGATATTTATTAATAATGTCTCTGATACACCCCAAATTGTGCAAATGTCTTCACTCTGATTTGGATTTACTTAAAGTGTACCTGACACAAACAGCCGTGGAGGAGGGTCAGTTTAATCAGAATACATCCTCTAGCTTGATTCTCACCAGGTTCACCCATAGGTTTACGCTCTCTGGGATTAGTAGGGAGTACTTGGATCTTTTCAATACCTTTCTGCACGTGCGAGCAAGATCACCTTATGTAATGGCGACAAATTACCTCCAGATGCCAACGTCGCATCAATCTACTAATACATGCATAGCTTATTTTTTCAAGTTGAGGTTTCATTAGATGAAACCGTTGATCCGCCTGAGTAAACACCTATCTGTATAAAATAGGGGGAAGACTGCAGTAAAACTTGGTAAATAGTGAAACACGTACAAACAAGTACTATGGATTTTTACAAAATACATAAACAGTGACGATAAACAGCAACGTTTCGACCAACAGGCCTTTATCAAGCAAACGAACAAACAGGAGTGACAAATTAAATGAAGCACAAATGGACGACCAAATGCCAGCATATCTAAGGAAAATCTGGAATAAAAATGAATAACGAAATAAATGTAACACAAAAAACACGCAAAAACTAGAATAGAAAAACAATGAAACATCTGGTAAATATATAACTTGAATACATGCAACATATACCCATATTGATTATAAAGCATGGGAAGAGAAAGTACTAAGAAGCATAAGAATGTAATACATACATATATACCCATAAGTTACAAAGCATGGAAGAGAAAGTACTAAAAAGAAGCATACAAGAATGTAATACGTTGAGCCCGCGTGGTCGCAAGGTACCATGCAAAGAAATCAACCGATTCTCCAGAGCAAATCGACTACGATCATCAGAGGAACAGTCGGATGGCTGCCGACCTGGACATCGCAAGCTCCTGAATGGCCAGTATCATTGAAATGGGTAGCCACAGGGTCACGCGACATTGTGTCTTAGCGCAAGTGTTGGGCGAATCGGTCCTATGAGTCTCTGCCGGTTTCCCCAATAGGCCTTGTTGCACCGCTTTGCAGATAATGGCATAGATAACCAGGACTCGCACGTGAAACTGTCTTCAACAACGAACGTGGCTTTTGGAAAAGACACCGTGGGAGTCTGTATTACATAAGCACAAGTGTTACAGCGCCGACATACACTGGATGGTGCCACAATGACTCTGGATGTTAGGCTTGAGGCGACTGTGAACTAACATATCCTTAAGGCTTCTGTCCCGCCTGTACGCCACGAGAGATGAGTGTTGGAAGATTGAACGTGTATCAGGATCAGACTGAAGAATGGAGAGATGACGGAATAAGACTTTCTTCACAAAGGAACTATGAGGGTGGAAAGTTAAGCAAGTTTCACCCTGTCAGAATTGGAAGTTCATGCTGGTTAGAGAGAGCCTCCTGGCAAAGAAATTTGCTGAACGTACTGCTTAAGAAGCAAGCACCTTATCCGGGTATAAGCGCTTACGAAGAAATCCAGCATCTCGTGAGCTCTATCAATCGTCGTCCTCGCTACAGAGGCGACGAAGGCGCAAGTTGAAGGTGGTAAAGAATCGTGTACAGATGGAAGAGTATAAGAAAACTATGTGCATCAGTAGGCTTGTAGTATACTGATGTAGTGATGGTGGATAGGCTGATAGTGATAGTGATGTCCAAGAAAGTTGACACAAGGGTAGAGATGTGAGATGCTAAACCGAATAGCCGGATTAGAACGTGTAAGAAATTAATGACGTGACAAATCGGCTTCAGGCATATCAGTAATGCCAATACAATCATCAATGTATCCCTATGATACACAGACGGAAGAAGGGCCATCATAGGAATTCCATACCCTAGGTGTCGGAGATGACCCATGAATAGACAAACATAACTAGGTCCCATTTTGATACCTGTGACCCTGATCTGCTCAAAGAACTGGTCGTGAACTGAAAGAGGAGTTGAAATTTAGAACTAGTTCTGCAAGACGAAGGAGAGCCGAGGTGGAGACAAGTGGGTTAGTTCTCCTGTCGAGAAAGAACTGGAGAGCTTGAAGTCCGTCGGAATGAGGAGTATGGAGGCCACAATGAGCACACATCAAAGGAGGAAGAGACGGTAAGTCTGCCGAGCAACAACTCAATGAACGAAAAACAGACAGGTGTAGTTCGTATCTTTCCAAGAATGAAGGTAGTGTAATTTGACTATAGGATTGAAGATACTATCAAGAAAATTCGAATATGTTCCGTAGGACAAGAGCAAACAGGAAACAGATAGGCCTACCCGGATTATTCCAGTTTATGAATTTTGGGAGCATATAAAAAGGCAGGTTTTCCTAAACAGCTATCGATGACACAAAGTGATGATGCGCCGGTAGGAAGGTCGTTAGAGCAATTAAGTTCTTAATTACTGTACGGACTTTACTATTGTTAGATAGTGTGACATCAGAAGAACTAGTTTTATAGAATTGGGTGTCAAGTAATTGGTTGCGGCCTTACTGAAGGTATAGTTCTTTGCTCCATACCACTATTGCACCGCCTTTATCGGCAGGTTTGATAACTAATGTCATCACGTCGACGGAGGTGTGATGAGCACGAAACTCGGACGGAGACATGTTAGAATGCCTAGGCGTTGAATTGAGCAGTCAATATCGTGTAAAGTATTCTTGATGTAGAGATCGAGCGTTTGAGCCGTTGCTTCTGCTATGCGGCGCGTTCAGCAAAATTCCTACTCGCCAAGGCTCCTCTCTAACCAGCATAGAACCTTCAATTCTGACAGGGTGAAACTTGTACCAACTTTTTCCACCCTCATAGTTCCCTTGTGAAGAAAGTCTTATTCCGTCATCTCTCATTCTTCAGTCTGATCCTGATAAATTTCAATCTTCAACACTATCCTTTGGTGGCACAGACAGGACCAGAAGCCTTAAGGATATGTTAGTTCTGATCGCCTCAAGCCTAACATCGGGAGTCATTTGGCACCATCCAGTGTGGCCGTCGGCGCTGCCAACACTTGTGCTTATCGCTTCTGGGTGCACAGTGTCTTTCAAAGCCCGTTGTTGGTACGGTTCACGTGCGAATCCATATTATCTGTATTATCTGCAAGCGGTACAGCTAAACCTATATTGAGGAAACCGGCAGGAGAATAAGTGACATTCGCCCAACACTGCGCGATATACGCCAATGTCGCGACTGTAACTACCCATTTCAATGATACTGGCAATCGGAAAACGTGTCGAATGCGGCTGCATCTGACGATCTCGTAATCATTTGCTTTCTGGAGATCGGTTGATTTCTTTGTATGTGCCTTGCGACCACGCAATCGGCGTATTACGACTAACCCGTAGCTGCTGTACTATAACCCATGCTGCCAATATCTCTATGGGCGCTATGTGCATGTATTACATTCTTATGCTTCTTAGTACTTTCTCTTCCATGCTTTATAATATGTAGTATATGTGCATGTATTCAAGTTATATATTTACTAGATATTTCATTGTTTCTTTTTCTTTATTTCTGAATTTTTATGTGTTTTTCTTATTTTATTCTTCAATTATTCGAGCACATTCGAATTTTCATGGGCTCCGTTGGCTTATTTGTCGTCACTAATGTTCATTTAATTTGTCCTTTCCTGTTTGTTCATTTATGACTAAGAACGCTGACAATCGAGAGCATTGCTGTTTATCGTCATATTTATGTATTTTATAAAACTATGGCTGCACCTGTTTCGTTTGCGTCGTTCACTATTTACCGTTTTACTGCAAGTCTTCCTGTTTTTGCTGCAGATAGTGTTTCACAGGCGTGATCAACAGCGTCGTTCAATGAAGACCTCAACAAAAATAAACTATGCGCTGCGTGTAAGACTGATGCGACGTTGGCATCTGGAAGGTAATTTGTCGCCATTTTATAAGGTGTTTTTGGCTCGCGCGTGCGAAAGGTATTGAAAGATCAATCTTCCTCACTAATGACAAATGTAAGGTGAACCTGGCGAGAATCGAAGCGAAGATATCTCCGCAAGTGACCCTCCTCCACGGCTGTTGTCGAAGTACGCACGTAAATCAAATCGGAAATGAAGACATTTACTATTTGAGTGTATCGAAGACGTGTAAATGTCGAATACCGTTTACTGTTTGGTCTTGAGTTTCTTGGGTTCGACGAATCATTCATTTTTATTAAAGGGTTCCCCTGATGTGTCTCGGCTTCCTTCTAATGCCGCTACCTGGTGTGGTGCCAGCCACGTCGTCGACGGCCTACCTCATTGATCGTTTCCGTGGCTTCCGCTGGCATGAAGTCTTTCAAATGACTCGCCAATGTTCTACCTGTGCTGTGGGCGGCGCAAGCCAGTTTCTACGTAACTGCTCAATAGGCTTTACCGCCGTCTTTAACATTTGGAGAACCTGCACGACCTATTTAAGCTGTCCCGTCCTCTGACTTCTCCTGCTGGCAGGCCGTGTCAAGCGACCACAGTAAGTCTTCGTATGGACTTCGGCATAACGAATTAAATGGACGGATTTTTTCCCCATGGTCAGTTAGCTATTTTCCACAGTGTCGAAAAGAAAAACGTCAACGACATCAATTGGATAATACAAACATGACATGAAACGCTGTCCGTCGGGCAGTGTGATCGAAGGGCGCCGCCTTTGTCTCCAACGTGTCGGCTACTGAATCACCAGTCAATATACATTTTTGTCTAACTAAGACACTATGTACTGAGTTAGCATCTGTTGTGGGCTGTGAAAATCAAAAATATGTGTCAACAATATAAGAGACAACATATACTAAGATAATTTTAAGATACCTTTGGCAGCCTGCTGTGGAACTGTTGAGTTCCTACACTTTCCTTCTTATTAGCAATTTATTTAACGTATCAGTCAAGGCTGCTGCGGTGAGCACATGCAAGGCAGGCGGGCTTTGCTGGCTGATTATAGGTTGTTGCGTTACCAACGATCTTGAGTTTCTTGTGAGTTGACGAGCTCGCTCTGTCCGTTTTATTCTTTTTATTGGGGATTTCCCCTATTGTGAAATCTCAACTTCCTTCTAATGCCGCTACCTGACATTACCAGCCCGTGATCGCGGCCCCCTCTCGGCAGTCATTCCATCTTCCTGGCATGATCTTAAATGACTCGCCGATGTTCACGCTAAATGTAATGAGCGGCTTGTAAACCGGTTCTACGTCTTCCTCAATAGGCTTGCCGCCGTCTTTAACCGTGCGGAAACATGCGACTAAACGAAAAACGCAATCCCACGTCTCGTTGACTTCTCCCGCCTATAAACAACGGAGCCCGTGTCAACTTGTTACAGTAAAAATCTTTCGTATAGCTCGGGACTTCGGCATAACGGAGGTGAATGGGATAGTTTCATAGTTGGTTAAGCATTTCACAGTGTCGAAAGAAAAACGGCGCTCAACGGCATGTGCGGTTGTCATGAAATACGAAACATGACAAACACTGTCAGAAATAGGAGCAGTGCATGGCAGGGCACCCATGGCGTCTTCAGCGTGTCGGCGGCTACTGTGCGGTACACGCTGTACATTTTTTTATTTCTGAAAACTCTGGGATTTATCAAATTCCCCCTTCTACTACTGGAGACCAGCAGTATCTGTTTGTGGGCTACAAGTCAAAAATATGTGTCAACAGCACTAAATGGCACCTTCGCACCTTTCGAGATAATTTTAAGATGCCACAACGGCGCTGTTCCAATGGAACCTGAGCTGGGGATTCTCACCGCCCTCCCCTCCTATTAGCAATTTGTTTAACGTATCGATAAAACCTTCTGGTGACATGTAAAGGCCAGGCGGACACATAATGATTATAGGTTGTTTACCGTTCTGTTTGGTTTTATTTTGTGAGTTCGACGAGGCTCGGCAATCCGTTTTATTCTTTTATTAAAGGGTTCCCTTGTGGAAAATCTCAACTTCCTTCTAATGCCGCTACCGTTTGGGTTTGCCAGCCACGTGGTCGACGGCCTCTCAGCGTCGTTTTCCGTCTTCCTTGGCATGGTCTTTAAAGGGTCGCCATGTTCCTACCGGCTAAAGTAAAATGGGCAACTTGTAAACCAGTTCCCGTCTTCCTCAATAAGGCTTACCACCGTCTTTAACCATTGAGAACCATGCGACCTAAACCCCAAAGAACTACAATCACGTCTCGTTGATTTTCTCCACCTATAACAACGGAAGCCCGTGTCCAGCTTGATACAGTAAAAATTTCGTATAGCTCAGGACTTCGGCATAACGGTTGAATGGGATGTTTTTCCATATTTGGGTTTAAAAAGCATTTCCACAGTGTCGAAAGAAAAACGACTCAACGACACGTATGCGGTTTGTCAAAAATACAAAACACTGACGCCGAACCCCTGTCCAAAATAGGAACAGTGCGAATAGGGGCACCAAAATGTCCCCAACGTGTCGAGCAGCTCTGATCCGTACGATACTTTTTTATTTCTACCCTCTAGGTTTACTTCAAATTCCCCTTCTACTACTGGGTTAGCGTCTGATTTGTGGGCTGTGGGAAATCCAAATTGTGTCAACAGCTACCAGGATAACCTTCGCACCTTTCGAATAATTTTAAGATACCCTTAGCAGCCTTGTTCCAATGGAACCTAATTTGGGATTCTCACCACCCTCCACTCTATTAGCAATTTGTTTAACGTATCGAAAAAACCTTCGGGTGAATGTAAAGGCGGACACTAATGATTATAGGTTGTTTACGTTCTCTGCATTTTCTTTGGTTGCATATTCTAACCAAATTTTCCCCCCAAAATGTTAAAATATGTACTTGGAAATGAATTTCCCCCAGGCCAACTTTGTACTGCGATGATAAATCAATAGTCTGAGGTAGTTTGACAAAAAAGTGGCCTGCTGTTGTCTGGATAAATTTGAGAGGAGGCATTGCTAAAAACTCATAATTGATTTATCGCTGATCGTTTTTTTATTTTAGGATTAGGTAGCATGTAACCTAGACAGCTAGACAACAGGACTGTCCAAAGTTTACCCTCACGCTCGGTTCCCTGTGTCAGATTGAATAATGATACACCGATTACTACGTATATAACTACCATCTGACATATAAAGACTAGGTCTGGTCGCGGAAGGATTTCCCAAACCAAGCGAAGTTTTCAGACCTGTCCTCAGCTTTTCCTCAAACGATGTAGTTTCCGTTACTGTCTCTGCTTCCATATCGCTAATCGTCATATCTGAATATGTGTTTGTCTGAAATCAACTGTTGAATGTAGTTATACACAACCATTTAACTAAATATATGATTTCCTCAATGGACGACGTTCTTGTAGAATAGACTCGATTCGATACACTTGTTTGTCGGCGACTTTTTGGAGCTCTTCTGTATAAAAGGAACCTTTCAGTTCATCTCCAACGTCATCTTTTAATCTGTACGTTACCTGTATTGTCTTGTTTACGCGACTCGGTCCACGCGGTGTATACCCTTTAAAAGCCTGTCAGTTTGACTGACCTGACCAGAGCCAACTATAAACTACTGGGCCTTCGGGCTCAGGTGAGATGGAAATCAGACCAACTACACCACGTGACCTCGCATTCCAGTATTGGTGTATATAGACGAATTCATTTAAAATCAACACAAAATGCTAACTCGAAGTCATATTATGCAACAAGTAAGTTTAACAATAAGGAATATCAATATTATAAATATTTTCACCAATAAATAACCATAGACTCACCGAATTGAGTAAAATTGCAGAAAAGCGTGCAGTGTTCTATCAAACATCTGTAATTTCCAGATCCCTTTCTTATCTAGGTCAGGGAATACCCGACCAGTTGTCTGGCCTGTGCTAGAAACCTGCAGTGCCTGACTCCTCCCCTACTTTAAACGCTTGTTTTCCGATGACGTCAGAGGTCGAATACAGGTATACTCAAACAGCTTCTTGGTTACCAATAACCCGCCTCGGTACCATAAGAGTGGTTCGATGATACGAACCGTTGTAGTTGCGTAGCATCGATCTATCACGTGGATATATCGAGTTTGTTTGTTTTTGTAAAGTATCGCCACATTTTTCTTTCAAGGTCCTGTTAAATCGCTCTACAGTGGCTTACGTCATCGTTTTCGGTAGTAACAAAATATACGCCCTCCTCTTTGAGAAAGTTTAAAAATGTCTTTGTTGACAAACTCCGACCCTTTATCTGTTTTAAGATTTATCGGTTTGCGCTAGCAAAATTATACGCATGGCCGCCACCAAATCTTTCCCTGTTTTAGATGTTAACGGAATCGCCCACGCGTATTTACTTAACACATGTATACACGTCATAGATATGATATACCATCGTTGTGTTTTCGTAACAGTCTCATGTCTATGAGATCGGCTTGGAATCGTTGGTTTATACCGCCAGTTAGGATAGGGCCTCTTTTAAAATTACGACGTACAGGTTTATGTAGAGTATGCGCATCTTGCGCCCTTAATCAGTCCTTAATTTCTTTAGCACTAACTTTCCTGCTTCTCTGTAAACCCCTACACCTCCATACGCTCCTGGTCGACTCGGCTCAGTAGTACCACTTTTAAAAATCGTACTTATTCGAGGGGCCACTTTTCCCCTTTGGAGTTGGAATCTTCTCTTCCGTCTACGGAGAGTATACGAGGAGGTCGCTGGTGTCTCTTGTACTTTGTCTGTAATATCAACAGCTGGGGACGAATGAAGACTTTTTGTCTGCGTCTTCAAATTTTAAGTAGCGTGTTATCGCTAGAGTTAATGATGTTCACTAGTTGGGATAGGTGGTGGTGGTTTGATATCGACTAATCCTAGAGACTTGTTTCTGTACTGAGCTATACGAATTAAATAGCGCTGCAGCGTTTGCTGATACAGTCTAGCTTTATCATGTGGCAACAAATCTCTTTCTAAGACTTGTTGCATTTGGTCATCCAAATCCCGTAGGTTATAGCTTAAGGTATCAGGTGGTACGTATTGTTTTTGAGTCATAGACTCTAGCAAACGAGGATCGATCAAAAGCATTTTCTTAGGCATGGTTAACCTACCAAGACGCCTTTTAGCAGGTTTAATATATGACTCAATAAAGCGCCTATGAAGCCGCCTTGTTGAAGGATCTCTTTGCGCCTTTTGCTGACGTTCTTTTGGGTGATTGCTCTTAGACTGTTTTATAGCCGACGCAATCGGATCTTCTGAGCCGATATAAGTGGAACATTACCTTTAAACTTTACCTTTTCCGTCCCGAGATAGGCGTAGTGAGGAGGGATACGGCAGGAAATCGGCAGCGTGACCCAGAATGAGGATCTGTTACCCCAGACTCCAGGGCATCCAGGCGGTGGTGAAGATGTCGAACCCGCGGGCACATCACAGCCTCCGCCCGGGATGATTTGATTCCCACAGCAAGGCAGCGTCGCGGCAGTGAAGAAAGGTGGTGGAGGGCATTCCCGCCACCATGGACATCAACATACCTGAACAAAGCCTGTCGCGCAGGGATGCAATAAACCGATCCCGGAGAATATTGGGATCGAGGGTATGACCCTTCCCGGGTCTGAGCTGCAGTGACCTTTGAAAACAGGCTCGCCAAACGATGTGAAAAATTTAGACAGGGCTCCCCAGTCCTCTGAGCGGACCGAAGAAACAGACAGCAGAGCCTGGGCTGACCTATATCCCAAAACCTTTAGTAACCCAGCCAATAATATGTCGGGATCCTTAGTAGACATTTGTTGAATCTCTAATTCCCCCCTGACCGAATGCGAGACATGCTCGAATAATGCATCAATCTTATCCTGGCCCTGCAGGTCATACACCCAAAAATGGCGTATATCCTTCAGAATTCCTCTACAGAAGGACCGTCACGTCCCCAAAAGGGGCCGTAGGGGCTGCGGGGGGCAGGAAAGCACCCGTGACTATCAGCTGACGCTGAGACTCCCGTCCAATTCCCCTATTT
>JADZMA010000709.1:0-30613 GCA_020796225.1 Arion vulgaris | reverse complement strand
TCCCACTCATCCCCCCAAATTTCAGACTCCTCACAAACCCCCTCTCTACACTCATACCCCCATTTCCCCAAGACCCTCCCCAAACTCTCTCACACTCATCCTCCTTACCAGACCCCCCCAAACTCATCCCCAATCATCCTCCTTTACTAGACCCCTAAAACCTCCTCACACCCCATCCTACACTTACTAGACTCCTCACTAAACTCCTCTCTACACTCATCACTACACTTCTTACTAGACTCCTCACTAAACTCTTCTCTACACTCATCACTACACTTTACAGACCCTCACTAAACTCTTCTCATACCATCACTACACTTACTGACTCCTCCTAAACTCCTCTCTACACTCCACTACACTTCTACTAGACCCCTCACTAAAACTCTTCTTTCTCCATCACTACACTTCTTACTAGACTCCTCACTAAACTCTTCTCTACACTCATCACTACACTTCTTACTAGACTCCTCACTAAACTCTTCTATACTCATCACTACACTTACTAGACTCTCACTAAACTCATCTCTACACTCATCACTACACTTCTTACTAGACTCCTCACTAAACTCATCTCTACACTCATCACTACACTTCTTACTAGACTCCTCACTAAACTCATCTCTACACTCATCACTACACTTCTTACCAGACTCTCACCTAAACTCTCTCTACACTCATCACTACACTTCTTACTAGACTCCTCACTAAACTCCTCTCTACACTCATCACTACACTTCTTACTAGACTCCTCACTAAACTCTTCTCTACACTCATCACTACACCTTCTACTAGACTCCTCACTAAACTCTTCTCTATACTCATCACTACACTTCTTACTAGACTCCTCACTAAACTCCTCTCTACACTCATCACTACACTTCTTACTAGACTCCTCACTAAACTCTTCTCTATACTCATCACTACACTTCTTACTAGACTCCTCACTAAACTCTTCTCTACACTCATCACTACACTTCTTACTAGACTCCTCACTAAACTCTTCTCTATACTCATCACTACACTTCTTACTAGACTCCTCACTAAACTCTTCTCTACACTCATCACTACACTTCTTACTAGACTCCTCACTAAACTCATCTCTATACTCATCACTACACTTCTTACTAGACTCCTCACTAAACTCCTATCTACACTCATCACTACACTTCTATATACTCCTCATCACACTGCACACTACACTCTCTCTTGCACCACTTGCTCTACTCCTATACTTCTAATTACACTCTTCAAAACATTCATCATGTAACTCTTCCCTATACTCTTCTCTTGTGCACACAATAAGACAACATTCCAAATCGTTGTTATAGCAGGAAGTGTTAGAACTTTCAAGAACATAAACATAGCATCTTTTCATTCTCCCCCACACTTCCTTGCACACATACCCAACAGAAGACAGAACATGTCAGACCTAACAGGTGTCGTTACTTGACAACGGAAAGAATACATGAATGTATCATACATTGTAATGACTATTCTCAGTTATCTTATACTGTGTGCGGTTATCACTATTGATCATTACTGAGTTCATGAAACAGTTCATCTCTCTGTTTTATAGCCAAGCTGATAACATGTAGCGCTATTGACAACGTGCCGTGGAATTTCCGAGGTTCAAGGCCAGCTTGGTCCAAACATTTTTGTTATGCGGTTGAACTACAAGATATCTCATTCAGAAAGAAATGTACCCAATGTTATGCAAGACAGAGAGAGAGCTGAACACGAATCTATAGCAAGCAATCCAGCACACACATTCGTTTCTTTCTCGCCGAATCCACTGTGTTGGCAAAAAATACAAAACATATCTACAATTATCAAATTAATTTAAATGTTAGCTTAAATCCGATTTTACCTGTTTTATTCCCATTGATTTGTATTCTTGTCATCATTTTCTCTGCTATTTGTTCGACATGTTCAGTCATTCACACGACAAAAAGTAGATATTCTCATTCAGCTGTGTCCACTGTATTCTTTTACTTGTCAGTACATCAGTCAACATTTTGAATGTCAAATGTTTCACAGTTTGTCATTGCAGACAACTATTGCGGTATCTTCGCTGAGTGTATATATGATTGTTGTACATGTATCTGCTATGTCATACTTTCTCCTTATTTCAAGTCTCAGTTCGATCTATACCTTCGAATACCGCTTTGGCCGATATGATATACTTTCTCCTTATTTCAAGCGTACGTTTGATCTATACCTTCGAATACCGCTTTGGCCGATATGACATATTCTTGTTACTGAAATGGCAAGCCATCTTCCGGGAGTTTTGCCCAAAGCACAGCCTCCATAGCTTCGGCTGCAATCCTACGGATCCCTGAGAAAGGAATTTGTGAAAAGAACGGCACAGTCCGGATTTAAACCCACGACCTTCGAAACACAAGACACTAACTTAACCATTTAACCACTTAGTCCGCAAATTCTTGTTTCTAGATATTTTCAACATTGAAGTGCTTTTAATGGATCATTTTCAAAAGTATCACAATCTAATCACTGCAGTTTCGCAATGACATGGTCGAACACAAACGACTGCATGCCTTCTACACTGTCTTTCCTGTTGGATAAAAAAAACCAAATAAATTCACAGATGTGCAGTCATTGTTTATTTTTCCAGTTCAGATTTCAGACATGTACAAGATCATTATTTAGCCGTTGCTATGTTTCGTCTTGCACAATCTTCCGTTGTCAAGGAAGAGCTCAGGTAATGGACCGAAATCTTTGTCCGGTAACAGCACTGCGCGTCGCGAACTTCCTGTCTTGTTAACAGCTAGAACCAAGATAGACGGAGAAATATTAGTTCTCCTTTTCTCACAGAGATTCAACATTATCTGGATGTCATAAAAGTGTCATAAATATACATCTGACATATATCGATTACTGAGTCATGACATAGAAATAGCAAAACAATGAAACAGTTTCGTCAGGGGAGTGTTCATAATTACATTAAATGTAAGAGAGACTGTAATCATATTGAATATTGATAGGCAAGTGCATTATATATACATACACACATAATTATATATATATATCTGATAGGATAGGACAACGACAGAAGAACAGGCAATGTCAATACCGCGACAAGACAGAATATAGTGGAGGAGTGCACGCGTTGTCCTGAGCAGAACTTTGCATTTTAACAGTCCTTCATAATTTCTCTCTCTCGTAGGTCCTGCATCTGCAACGTCATGCTCAAACCATCAGTTACATCCTGAATCCATCTTTCCGTGGTCTTCCACTTTTCGCCTTTGTGGGATTCCTCCTTCCATGATGGTCTTCCCAGCCCCATGTTCTCGTGTCTATATATATCACATACATATTTATATATAAATATGGAATTGAAATATAGTTTTACAAATGATTAAAACGACATTTTCCCAAAAGTCTTTTTAATTGATTGATTGGTTTATAGGACTATAATTATTGCACTCGGTGAGTAACTATGTTTGCTCGATCTCTATCTAGTACATTAAGATCTCAGTGGCAGTTCACGATCTTCGTATCACCGGCGAGGGTCCCTGATGTAATTTAGAAGATAGTGATACTATGTTGTAGGAATTAAGTGTGTTTAAATTGATGAACTTCATAATATCGGTAACCCTGTTCTATGAGGCTATAGTTTGGTAATGTGGGACATTTTGAGATGACCATCACGTTCGTTTTCTTGTTACTTACGTTGGTGTATGTTTTATTTATGTCACTAGCACTTCAAATAGTATACTGTGTCCTCATTGTTGAAAGTAGATAAAGTGTAGTTGAGATACAGATTATCTTTTTGTTTTGGGATGGTAACTACAAAGTTAGATATATCTAAGATCAATAATAATATTTGGCAGGTATAATTAACTAAAAATGAATAAGTAACTGTTGGCTATAATTTTCCCCGCACAAGCTTACAATGTGCCTGTCAATTGCATCGCACCGCAAATCTAATGACGTTAATTTAAGTACTTGTAACAACTAGATGATTTTGCAAAAAAACAAAAACAAAACTCGTTACTGAGTACTCTTTATTTGACCTTCGTTATAGTGATTCTTAACTACAGGTGTTCAAATAAAAGTAGCTCAATTTACAGGCTTTATTAGTCAATTGGGATATTTTTATCTTGAACACCCATTATAATCATTCAACCGACTTATGTATAAATAGTATTAATTTGAAACTGGTAAAACTTCATCTTTATAAGTAGTCATACGTCTGATACCATTAGACAATCAAAGCAAATATAATATTCAACATTTTATTTCTATATCAATTCAAGAAACATTATAGTAAACATTAATAATAAATAATAATTCCTCTCGTACCCTTTATACTTTACATGGCCTGCAGTAATTTTTCTCTATCCTGGGCAACACGCGCAATCATTTCCATGGAATTAAGACCAATATTTCTTGCTATCTCAGCAAAGTTCGTTTCAGGGTCTTCCTATGTCGTCCTCTTTTTCCTGAACCCTTTGCATCCCACTTCACTGCCTGCTTTGTAATTTAGTTGTAAAACTAATAAATTGCAGTTCCATATTTTATTTAGACTTTCAAAAGCTAATGTTGCTTTGAGAATTCATAGCATAATTGTTTTTTTAAAACATTTTCTGTGAAATCACAATTGCTACCTAAATAGGTGAAATGCCCTGGTATTTTTTCCTCATTTTCGAATTCAGGGTGATATCTGCATTACTTGCGATAGGTGACTTCATTATTTTTGCCTTTTCATAGCTTATCTGCAGTCCAACGTTTGACGCTATAGATGACAAGTTGTCTGTTTTTCTTTGCATATCTTTGTTATTTTTACATAACAAGGCAATATCATCTGCAAAATTCAAATCTTCTTGACTATTTTCTACAAAAATTGATACCAGTTTCGCCCAGCAACATTTTGGCATCCCCCAGTCAATGGCCACTCCAACCAATAGCGGAGATAGAATACAACCTTTCTTTACTCCGGTTTCAACCATAAACCAGTCGCTGTGTTCATCATCAGTGCGAACTGCACACTGTGAACCATCAAAGAGGCTCTTGATAATTATTTTGTCTGGTATCTCATAGCATCGCAGAATATTCCACAGGGAGATTCTGTGTAAACGATCAAAGGTCTTTTTAAAATCGATGAAATGAAATTTAATCAATGCAAGGCTCATATATATTCACATGAACAAATGAATAAGGTATACAAATTTATAAATTAATAATTGTTGTCAGCAAAGAATATATACAGTTCACTATAGTGTATTTTGATTGCCTGCTAAAACTGCAAGAGTAGGCTGTACGTTAACGAATTGTGCATTTATTTGTTAACGTTTGTTCTAGCATAACCAACTTAAAAACTATTCTATATAATTTAAGTCTAAGGGTTTAAGTACTTTTTGAAATAGTTTGCAGCAGTTAAGCTGCGATATTTAAGCCTTTAAGCCCAACAAAGGATTGTCAAGGGCTGTTCAATCTGGTGGTGCTAGCGATGATAAGCCCTAACTGCCTATAAAGTGCTCTCAGCGTGTACATCTCTTATTACCTCTGACAGCTTAGTTCAGTTCCTGGTCTTCTTGTGGTGGAAATGTATTTTAAAAGAGGCAAAGGGCGAGTGGCGAGTAACTGGCACCAGAAAACCAGCAGATTCAAGTACTTTGGGACTGTCAAACCTGATAGCTAACTCATGTAGGAGAGAGTAAAATAAAATTTCAAATTTCCACCACCTATGACTATACCTACTAACCCTTTAGCTGAAAACTATTCAAATATGTGTTACTCTGTGCTGAATACTTTTACTCATATACTCCTCTCTGTGCTGAATACTTTTTCCTCCAAATACAAGAGATTTGTCGGGAGGTGTAGACTTGTTTTACGCCCGAAAATATAAAGTGTGCAGGTGTGTTTTTACCCACAGCCAACTCTAAAAACAGGGTAGACAACTGACCGTGTAAACCCTGACCTAGTTTTGAGTTGTGGATCTGACTAGATCTCTTTACGAAATCCATTAATGTAACGACAGGCATGAGTGTAAAAGTGAAACCAGTGGCTGCACAAGTATTTGTTGTCTATCTATCTATTCTCTAATCCTGTTTTGTCAGGTCGAAAAAGAAGATACCTAGAACGAGCCTCTATGCACCTTGTCTTTCTTTCTCTTCTCCAGTCCTAATTTGCCTCATAGCTTCAGGGTAGAAGAGATTTCAGCACAGGCTTTTGTGTGTGCTTTATAAATAGTGTCTTTCGTCACGTTATCTCTGAGGTCCCTGAGGTGAGAAGAATACGTGAAGAAAAAGACTTCACTAAAAAAAGACGAGAAAAGCAGAAGAATATAAGAAAAAAATGGCAAGAATGGTTGATGTTTGCATCAAGATGACGATAAGAGGGAATCATCATCATCAACGTGCGTATCCTTTATATTACGTTGCCCCTTTGCAGCACATCTGAAATTCACACTGTCTCTAGCTAGTGACCCACTTCGTCGATGGTCATATTCATGGTTTCTTTAATATCTTGTAGCCATCTTCCCCACTGTCTGCCTCCTGGGACCCTGCCTCTAATATTGTTCTTTCCAGGCCATCGTGACGCTTGAGGGACCAAAGTATCAAATTTTTCTGTATAGTATGTTGTTTGTCAGCCAATTCTCTTTAACATTTTGTTCTTTCAGGACATCAGTGATCTTTCTTATTTTCTGTCCATGGTATTCGTAGGATTTTTCTGTAGCATTTAGTTTCGAAGGACTGGATTTTCGTTCTTGTTTTTAAGAGGGAATATGTTTGCATAAGAAAGCGATAAGAGGGAAGAACATGAGACTTTGAGCAGACGAAGTGAGAGGGTAAGATGAGAGTAGAAGACGGAGAAAACAATGGGAAAATGAGAGAACAAGAGGTGGATAACATTGAAAGGTAGATTGAATAAAGAGGAAAAATACAATGGAAGAATAACAAAGAAAGAAATAAATAAGATATATGTGAAAGAGAAGAAAATAGTGGAACAAGACAATTAGTTATTGGCAAGGAAACTGATCATAGTGACAGGATAAGGAGAGATTTCTTGAACAGGCTTTTCTGTGTGCTTCATAAATATAGTGTTTTCACTGCTCTGTTATTTCTGAAGTCCACCGTTTGAATGGACGGCTTTTTTGCTTTGTATCCACTGTATCAGTATAACATTGTTCTTTGAAGGGCACTGTCTTTTGGGTAACTTGCTTATGTGGCCAACCATTTAATTTGTTGCTTCTGATAAAGTTCCGTACTTATGTTGCGCCCACTTTTTCCTGATGTCTTCATTTCTAAACCGGTCTCTTCTTGATACCCCTAGCATTCTGCGTAGACACTTAATCTCTTTGTGACTAGTTTTCTTCGTCATTTCCCTAACTGCCTGAGAGTGAATATTGCATCTGTACAGCTCCTATTCCTCCAAAATCCCATTTATGTGTCGCTTAGCTGTGGTTCAACAGTATGGCGCAGCCTTTTTTAAATGTCCAAAGTATTTGTTGTAAATGAGGTTAATGACAAACATCGTAAATAGATTAAAGATAATAAATAAACTTGAGATATGGTCATAACATGAATTTTATTTTAATCAAATGATCATGGTTTTATTCATACAGCTTCCAAAAATTCACTGTAGAAGCTAACAGCACACATAACAATAAATTCATACAAATAATACTGCATGTTAAAATATGTACATCTATTAGCATACATAACAATAAATTATTATGGTACTGGTATCATACTGTGAATCCCACTCGCTGACAGATTGAGAGAGATGGGTGTAATATTGGTGCAGCCCGAAAAGAATGACATACTAATATAGGATATTGATTAATCAACATCGAACTGGCGTGTTGGGTCGCTGGACGCTGCGGGATTTGTGAGGCGAGATTGGAGCACCTATGGACATGTCCGAGTGCTAGATATAGTCCTCATATAAATGAAAACAATAAATTCATCACAACAATGGTTCATAACGATGCATGTTACAATATGGACATCTATTAGCACATAACAATACATTCATCAGTTACTATGGAAAAAGTTGACATTACAATAGAACTGTTAATTGTGTTTCTAATACATTTTTTTAGTATGAAATATTTCAAAACATGGTATAATACACAGTGCTACATCAGTCTTTGCACAAGTATCTTGTTTCACGTCGTTTTTGTTTTGATAAATTGATCACACCACACCTTTCTCACGGGAGCCTTCTTCTGAGATGTTTAGACTCTATGGTTGACGAGAAATGTCTCTCTGTACCAATCCTAGTGGCAGATCTGCACTCCTATGTCTCTGTACCAATCCTAGTGGCAGATCTGCACTCCTATGTCTCTGTACCAATCGTAGTGGCAGATCTGCACTCCTATGTCCTCCTCCGCACTTTCTCCTTTCTTTACAATATTTTTCCAGAATTTCCTATATTAGAGTTAGATGGAAATCAGCAATAGGGATGCTTTTACATGTGACAAGTTTGTATAATGCATGAGAATTCAAAACAGAAAGATCTTGCACATGAAAAAAAACATTTCTTATACCATTTCACAGTTTTTCTAATAGACTCAATAGAACTGAGAAGCATGTCAGTTTAATCTAGTGAACCCATACATTTATTATAGTCCACAACACACTTGGGCTTTCGAACACTTTCTCCAGTTTTATAATCTGTTTTGTCATTTTGAACTACTTCTGCATTATGACATGTAGTCATACTGTAGTGACACCAGTATAAACTATAAAATCTAAAATGTAACCAGTTCTGCAGTCACACAAACAAAAGTCATTCTAAATCTGCTTCTTTTTGACGGAATGTACTGTTTGAAAGGCAATCTTCCTTTGAAAAGAAGAAGAGACTCGTCAATAACAACATCTTGATATGGTGAAAATGCACTCCGAAATGAAGTACGCAAACTGTCAATTACATTTCTAATTTTGTAAAGTCGATCACCACCGGCATCAATGCTGTTGTCTAAGAAGTGAAGCATTGATCACCACCGGCATCAATGCTGTTGTCTGAGAAGTGAAGCATCGATCACCACCTGCATCAATGCTGTTGTCTGAGAAGTGAAGCATCGATCCCCACCGGTATCAATGCTGTTGTCTGAGAATTAAAGCATCGATCACCACCTGCATCAATGCTGTTGTCTGAGAAGTGAAGCATCGATCTCTACCTGCATCAATGCTGTTGTCTGAGAAGTGAAGCATCGATCACCACCGGCATCACTGCTGTTGTTTAGAAGTGAAGCATCGATTACCACCTGCATCAATGCTGTTGTCTGAGAAGTGAAGCATCGATTACCATCTGCATCAATGCTGTTGTCTGAGAAGTGAAGCATTCTCAGAAGTAATAGAAATCTATCCGTGACATGATTTCACCAAACACAGTAGTCGAAGCAAAGGGTGTTGCGACAGTATTCAATTCATTAATTTTCAGCTTCTTTGTTCTAGACATTAGAGGACACAGAAAAATAAGAACATTCTTTAAAGTTAGTATTGGTTCAACGAGAGAGACGATTGCTTATGGTTGCAGAAGCATTGTGAAGAATGTCATTATAAAATCGGTTGCATTCATCAGATATAGACGTAACCAGTGGTGACAGAAAAATAGTAGAAGAAAATCAAGAACTGAACTGTTCTGATTTACATCAGCATTACATCCAGAGCTGGAGTTGTCAAAATTATTTACAGTTGGATTCATGTCATTGGAAGACCATGGAATTGAATCAAATTTATGCCTTTTTGATGGCATGTCATCTTCACTGCTCTCCGATGACGACGAAGATGCCGGACATGCAAATAAAATGTGCTCAACCACGCATTTTGTTGTTATCGATGTTGATGGCTGGGTCTGATCGTCTTGTTCAGTTTCAGACTCAGAGCTACATTTCTTCTTCACTATCATTTCGAAAAAAATCCAACAATTCTCATCTACTTTAACAAGTTTCCTTGCCATTTTATGAAATAAATATATAATAAATATACACAGACTAATACTCCCCAACACAAGAATTAACACGAGTAGAAAGTAGACTCAACACCGTCACGTCGGATGTACAAAATGACTTCAAACTTTTTCCATGCATATAAAAACCGGTTTGACCAGTAACACAGGTGTTCAAATGTGTGTAAATTGGTCACAGATGTCTAAAAATAGCTGTTCTTTATCATTAGAATATATACCAGAATTTTCAAGGCGAAAAAAGAAAGTAGACAGATTTAGCAGCCAAATTAGAATTGTTGAACGGAAAATTACGTCGTTAGGCCCACAGAGGACGAAAATAAATTAGCATTTATACGGCTTTAGCAGTCTGGGAACACGGATATATACGTGCGTAGCAGCTAAAGGGTTAATATAAATAAAATTCGAGATCATATTCTCAACAGGATTTCCTAACGCAGTATGTCATTGTATTCAATAGCTTTCCGATAAATCCTGCAACATTGATAGCGCCAAACGTTATCAACCTTGTCCTTTCTTGGAATTTGTTAGCTACACGGAGATGAGAACAAGGAATGTTTTAAAACCCAGAGGAAGCAACGGAAGCAAAGAATATGATCAACAAATAACCAGTGCAGTATTAAGAGCTTCCGAAAAACAATATTCGAACCACTTACTCGTATTTCTATGACATTCATCGCGAGCCTAGCAATACGAGCGTCCTTACCGCTGGTTGTGTTCGTAATGACGCTCATTCTAGGCTCGCGATGGGTTTCGTAAGAAATAAGGGTAACTGGTTCGAATCCTGTGTTTGTTAAATTAGATTCACGGAGAGGAAGGAACTGTTGCACGAGAAACAGCAATCCTCATATCAGCATGCATACATTTTCCTTGGAGAGACCAATCAAATCCACCATGGGCACTATTACTTACATACTATCGGTAGTAACAACGAAGACTGACTACATATCGAATATTTGAAATGGTCAAGATTATTGTAAATGTAACGATTAGTGACAGCTTGTATAGGTCTTCGTAAACTATTGTGTATTCGTAATATATCGATTAGTAAAAAGTACGTTCTATTCATTCTTCTTAAGTAGTAACTTTCGAAATTACCGATAATACACTATGTGATTTAAAATTAGTCACGTCTACTAGACTACTGAGTCATTAGTCGTTGTATATTTACTATTGATAAAGTAAAGAATATTTTTCTATGTGGTATTCTGTCCTGTAGAATTCAGGAAATAATAGGCTTTTCTAGTAGCTGTTAGATTCATTTCGTTTATCTCTAGATAATCAACCACTGTATACTAGATTCAAAGACAGCATTTTGAAAATAGTGGATTATTATTCTGTTGTCTAGTTAAAAATTTCATACAAGAAAGGAAAGATTTTACGCATTCCATCCATTTAAAAAAAAAATTATCTCACGAATTATGCTCAGAATTTCGAAACGTAACATTTCAATTTCAATTTTAAATCTTATATTGGCTTGTCCTTTGGCACATAACAGTGAATTCATATTTTTACTCGAACTCTATTTTTTTAACGATTCGAATATTCTGAATGTTCCTTTGTTGTCAACCAAACCTCATCATTCAGTTATTGTTTTCTTAAATGCATCTTCAATTTTACATTTTTGTGACACGAAAAATTGCACAAAGATTTAATTGGAAATTATTGACGTAACTTTCTTGTTGCCGAGACCGAATCCATCAAAGCCGGTGAACCCATGTAACTGCCGTCTGCATGCCCAATAGTTAAACCACTGCACAAAATCTATTTTTAAAAATATATGACAAAATATTATTTATTCTTTTCTTCGTTGTCTTTTTAAAATAATTTCCGAAGCAACTAATTAAATATCAAAGTGATGCCAGGCCAAACTACAATGAATATTTTAATAAAAACACACACATAAAGATGATTATTCCGTAATCTTCTTCGAAATATTTTTAATTCATGTAAAATAAAGATGTTTAGATAATTGATCTTAGAAATGAATAAAGAAAACATACTGCTGTTGCTTAGCGACCGTTAGTTGGATAAGGGCAGAAACTGTTCCAATTGATGATGTATCAGTACTATTGTATTATAATTTGGAATAAAACGTTGTTCTTGTAAGACTAGGTACAAACAAAAATCAAGTTCGGTGTATACTGAAACTTCATGTCACAGAACCTGTCAACATGTATGTCATTCTTTTCTTCGAAGAAACTAAGAACATATGGATCATCTGACAGGAGTGCTTTCATATCGATTCAATAACCAATTTTATAACTTTGACGTCTGGAATGTTTCTGAGCTATTTATAATTATGTTATCTTTGTTTGTTTATTCTATCATTATTTGTCTGAATGTTACTGTGTCTTCATTGATTCTTCATTTTTGTCTGAATGATTGTGTCTTCTTATTGATCTATTATTTGTCGGAATGTTACTTGGTCTTCTTTGTTGATTCTATCATTATTTGTCGAATGTTACGTGTCTTCTTGTGATTCTATCATGATTTGTCGGAATGTTACTTCGTGCTTCTTATTGATTCAACATTATTTGTCGGAATGTTTTTGTCTCTGTTGATCATCATTATTTGTCGGAATGTTACTTCGTGTCTTCTATGATTCTATCATGATTTTCGGAAGTTACTTCGTGTCTTCTATTGATTCTATCATGATTTGTCGGAATGTTACTTGTGTCTTCTATTGATTCTATCATTATTTGTCTGAATGTTACTTCGTGTCTTCTTGTTGATTCTATCATGATTTGTCGGAATGTTACTTCGTGTCTTCTTATTGATTCTATCATGATTTGTCGGAATGTTACTCGTGTCTTCTATTGATTCTATCATTTTGTCGGAAGTTACTCGTGTCTTCTGTGATTTATCATTATTTGTCTGAATGTTACTTCGTGTCTTCTTATTGATTCTATCATGATTTGTCGGAATGTTACTTCGTGTCTTCTTATTGATTCTATCATTATTTGTCGGAATGTTACTTGTGTCTTCTGTTGATTCTATCATTATTTGTCGGAATGTTATCGTGTCTTCTTGTTGATTCTATCGTGATTTGTCGGAATGTTACTCGTTCTTCTTATTGATTCTAACATTATTTGTCGGAATGTTACTTTGTGTCTTCTTGTTGATTCTATCATTATTTGTCGGAATGTTACTTGTGTCTTTTGTTGATTCTATCATTATTTGTCTGAATGTTACTTGTGTCTTTTATTGATTCTATCATGATTTGTCGGAATGTTACTGTCTTCTTATTGATTCTATCAGATTTGTCGGAATGTTATCGTGTCTTCTTTGATTCTATCATTATTTGTCTGAATGTTACTTTGTGTCTTCTTATTGATTCTATCATTATTTGTCGGAATGTTACTTTGTGTCTTCTTGTTGATTCTATCATTATTTGTCTGAATGTTACTTCGTGTCTTCTTGTTGATTCTATCATTATTTGTCGGAATGTTACTTTGTGTCTTCTTGTTATTCTAACATTATTTGTCGAATGTTACTTCGTGTCTTCTTATTGATCATCATTCTGTCGGAATGTTACTTTGTGTCTTCTTGTTAATTCTATCATTATTTGTCTGAATGTTACTTCGTGTCTTCTTATTGATTCTAACATTATTTTTTGCAATGTTACTTGTTTCTTCTTATTGATTCTAACATTATTTGTCGGAATGTTACTTCGTGTCTTCTATTGATTCTAACATTATTTGTCTGAATGTACTTATGTGTCTTCTTATTGATTCTAACATTATTTGTCTGAATGTTACTTTGTGTCTTCTTATTGATTCTATCATTATTTGTCTGAATGTTACTTCTGTGTCTTCATTGATTCTAACATATTTGTCGAATGTTACTTGTGTCTTCTTATTGATTCTATCATTATTTGTCGGAATGTTACTTTGTGTCTTCTTATTGATTCTAACATTATTGTCGAATGTTACTTTAGTCTTTTTAAATTCTATCATTTTTTGTCTGAATGTTACTTCTGTCTTCTATTGATTCTAACATTATTTGTCGGAATGTTACTTCGTGTCTTCTTTGATTCTAAATTTTTTGGGATGTTACTTGTGTCTTTATTGATTCTATCATTATTTGTCGGAATGTTACTTCGTGTCTTCTTATTGATTCTAACATTATTTGTCGGAATGTTACTTCGGCTTCTATTGATTCTAACATTATTTGTCGGAATGTTACTTCGTCTTCATTGATTCTAACATTATTTTGGAATGTTACTTCGTGTCTTTTTATTGATTCAAAACATTATTTGTCGGAATGTTACTGTGTCTTCTATTGATTCTAACATTATTTGTCGGAATGTTACTTCATGTCTTGTTATTGATTTTATATTATTTGTCGGAATGTTACTTGTGTTTTCTTATTAATTCTATCATTATTTGTCGAAATGTTACTTCGGTCTTCTTATTGATTCTAACATTATTTGTCGGAATGTTACTTGTGTCTTCTTATTGATTCTACATTATTTGTCTGAATGTTACTTTGTGTCTTTGAATTCATCATTATTTGTCTGAATGTTACTGTGTCTTCTTATTGATTTTTAACATTATTTGTCGGAATGTTACTTCGTGTCTTCTTATTGATTCTATCATTATTTGTCGGAATGTTACTTGTTCTCTTTATTGATTCTATCATTATTTGTCTGAATGTTATTTTGTGCTTCTTTTTAAATTTCCCCATCATTATTTGTCGGAATGTTACTTTGGTCTTCTTTTAATTCTAACATTATTTGTCGGAATGTTACTTGTGTCTTTTTGTTAATTCTAACATTCATGTCACAATGCTTCAAAAGAACTGAGTCCCGGAGGGTAAATCATTTCAACAAGTTATGAACTCATCTGCAGAAAATTAATGAACACTGAAACAAAACAATATAATATTAATGGATGAAACAATTAACAACGTAACGTTATATTAAATGGAAAGGATGGCCCGGTCAATTAACAAGAAATAATACCTGTCATTAAATCTATTGTAGAGGAATCGTCTAACAACGGACACAAACACATGTGCCTAATCACACATACATATACACAATTGTTACAGTAGAGTAAGACATGATATATACCAGTATTTATTGACATGCTCAGACGATATACCCATAGAACTATCTACTGTATATGACAGCTGAGCATTAATTTTAGACTGCAAAAATACGATAGTGAGCGAAGTATTGCATCTTGCCATACTCTTCTTACTATCATAAAACAATATTGCGGTCAAGTTCAGAATGTATTTATTATTCAGCTTGTTAGAGCTTTTGATTAAAACTGTGAAGGTTTGTTAGAGCTTTTGATTAAAACCTGAAGGTTTGTTAGAGCTGATTAAAACTGTGAAGGTTTGTTAGAGCTTTTGATTCAAACCGTGAAGGTTTGTTAGAGCTTTTGATTCAAACCGTGAAGGTTTGTTAGAGCTTTTGATTCAAAACCGTGAAGGTTTGTTAGAGCTTTTGATTCAAAACCGTGAAGGTTTGTTAGAGCTTTGATTCAAACCGGAAAGTGTTGAAAAAGAATAAATGTTCTACAAAATTATCAAAAAAGTTACGTAAATTAACATTCTTTATAAATCATATTTTGAGTACTATTTCATCTACAATAAAACATCGTCATTATCAAATAGCATATCCTTCCGGAACTTGGTTCCATGACAGCAGTGCTAAAATATATCTGCTCTGTTCGGTTGGCCTAGCGTCAGCAGTCATTTTCGATTTTCAGATCGTCAATACATCTGCACTCATCGTCTCAGGTCTTCCACTCCTTCTTCTTCCAGGCACCATTCCTTCCTAAATTATTTTCTCTAGGCACTCATGTCGTTTGATGTGTCCGAAATATTTAATTTTCCATGTTTTTATGTTTAAATGAGAAGATTGCTTTCATTGTACTGGTGGTTTCACAGATGGCTAGTTCCTTCACAGAAATGGCGCACTTCATGCTGATAGTATTACACAAAGCACGACCTATGTAGCAACGTTAACAACCCTAGAGATCTCCAGACAAATAGGTTCGTGAACTGAACGGCGCGGTCCGGATTCGGAGCCACGACCTTCGCAACCAATATATTGCTTGATTATCTAGAACGTTTTTCTCTTTTCATTTACACTTAACGTATTGTATTTGATTTGCACTTTGGTTTTTCACATATTCTTCTAGAATGTCTTGCAACAATATAATATGTATCGTTCAATATTCAACATCACATAGTATTTCCAATGAATAAATCGCATAGTTTTGCCATGACTTTCTTAAACTTTCTATGATCACTTTATTTGTCATTCGTATAACAACTGACTTGCTTGTTCTTTATATTTACATTTCCAAGATCGAATCAGTTTCCTTGATCTTCTTCATTGTCCTTGACTCTATATAATAAAATAATGAAGAATACATGTTTAATGTGACAGCAACTGTAATTTATTTATTTGAAAGTATAATATTGAAGATGTGTCCGTTCTACATGCGATATTTCATAGCAATTGCATAGATCTAATATTGGGAATATTTTATAGCTAATACTATTTAACAATTCATTCACTTGATATAGTTGGAATTTAACAAGAACGTAACGATTCAGTAATATATTAGATAGAACGTTGCCCATACCATAAAAACTAAGATTAATATATACCGTATTGTGTACTATCAGCTTACAATACGGATCAGAAGTCATGAGAATAACAAACAAGATATGTCCAAACTTTCCATCTTTACAACTTTTTATGAAGATCTTAGCCTGTTTGGTCAAGAACAAGTTTCTAACCAAGAACTGCTTGAACAGTGTCAACATGAGAATAAAAACACTATCATACAATCATTATCTCTAATCAAGAACTGCTTAAGCAGTGTCAACATGAGAATAAGAACACTATCTACAAAAGAGACGTTAGAGATGGATCGACATTGTGATGCATGAAACTAACTGTCACAGAAAATTCCTGAGATGGACATTAGAGGTAACGGAAATGTGAAGACCCAAAAACAACAACAGGAGAACAGAAAAGGAACTGAAAGAAATGAATCCAGATGAAACACAATACAGAGAACTTGTCAGAACAAAGAAGAATGGTGTGAGGAAATGAATCACAGATGAAACACAATACAGAGGACTGTCAAGAACAAAGAAGAATGGTGTGAGAAATGAATACAGATGAAACACATTAGAGACTGTCAAGAACAAAGAAGAATGGTGTGAGAAATGAATCACAGATGAAACACAATCAGAGGATGTCAAGAACAAGAAGAATGGTGTGTATTTGCTGCTGTCCTAGCACCCAAGGAATCACATGCTAGAAAGACAAAACGAGAGAGAGAGAATGGAATATAACGATAGATCGATAGATAGATAGAGAGAGAGAGAGAGAGAAGTAGCAGATACGATCACGTCTTATTTTGGCTCTGAAGAGGAGATGAGGTTGTCTCACCATAGTCTATACTCTCACATAGTCTATACTCTCACATAGTCTATACTCTCACATAGTCTATACTCTCAGTCTATACTCTCACATAGTCTATAACCCTCAACCACATAGTCATATACCTTCTCACATAGTCTATATTCTCACATAGTCTATACTCTCACATAGCCTATACTCACATAGTCTATACTCTACAGCTATACTCTCACATAGTCTATACTCTCACATAGTCTGTACCTCAGTCTGTACCTCATAGTCTATACTCTCACATAGTCTATACTCTACATAGTCTATACCCCCACATAGCCTATACTCTCACATAGTCTATACTCTCACATAGTCTATATTCTCACATAGTCTATACTCTCACATAGCCTATACTTCACATAGCCTATACCCCACATAGTCTATACTCACATAGCCTATACTCACATAGTCTATATGATAACAATAAGATACATTTGTTAAAAGTCAACCAGTCTGTACTCCAGACTATTGAAAGTTATACCCAAAGTTTAACTTAAAGTTTTATGTCAAGGATTGACTTATTCACAAGGTTTAATCCCATATGGCTATCCCTCCCCCCCCCCCCCCCCCCCCCCCCCCCCCCCCCCCCCCCCCCCCCCCCCCCCCCCCCCCCCCCCCCCCAGGGAAAGTTTTTTTAAGTTTTTAAAAGTCGAAGGATTGACTTCATTGCACCGGGTTTAACCCCTTTGGCCGGCCCCTCTCCGCAGAAATGGCACGCCACCTACCGAGAGTATTGCACAAAGCACGACTCCGTAGCTCCAGCAACAATCCTAGGTCTCTGGAAAAAACTGCACTCGTGAACAGAAGGCCGCGGTCCGGATTCGAACCAACGACCTTCGACTCGCAAGGCAAATTATATTATTACTAAGCACAATTTCCGCGGAGAGGGACCGAGCCATATGGGGTAAAACCCGATGCAATGAAGTCAATCCTTCGGTTTAAAAA
Organism: Arion vulgaris; assembly: GCA_020796225.1. NCBI lineage: Eukaryota > Metazoa > Mollusca > Gastropoda > Stylommatophora > Arionidae > Arion > Arion vulgaris. The sequence goes on along the minus strand of JADZMA010000709.1, from coordinate 12,285 downwards.
CTCTTTAAAACTAAGCAAAATGAATCAATGTAAGTCCTTGTAAAATCAAACACTCAATATGATCACATTAAATGTTGGTTGAAGAAAATAAGAAATGACATACTAATAGTTACGATAGCAACATAAGAGTTCATAGTGGAATAGGGGGATATGTTAAAACGATATGCAAAGAAAGACAAATATATTCTTTAAACAAAGGTATTAAAACAAGAGAAGAATAGATACACGTTTTAGTCCTGTGACAAATATAACGATCAAAACGAAAGATCAATATTTCATAACAAACAACAAAAGACAATGTAAATAACATGAAAAAACCCTGATAAATCCATTTTGTGACCATGGAAACTACATAAACAGTTCAAGATATTAAAAAGCCGATATACTACTACTACTTGAAGCTGGAGAAATTTGGGAAAGAACAATCATCTACTCGAATCATCGGTCGCAGCTGATATAACAATAGAAGCAATTAAGACATGCGTAGAGACATGGATCAAATTGCTGCATATAATCTGCACGTCTTAGTCACATACACACAAAATGTCCCAATGTTTGGAGATAAAACATAAAAATGATTTAGTCATTTAGTCTTGGATAAGCCATGAACCCTTGTCAACTACTGTTCTGTAGAGAAAATAGAATATCTTCTTTGACAGAACCAGAGTGAATACAAGTAGAACATCTGGTGTGAGAGAATGCGGAAGGCCAAACGACAGATGGATAGACATAACAAAATACTATGACAACCCGGGCTCATAGGAATCTCTGCAGAATATTTTGACCAATAACAAGAACGTAGTTTACCGTCGCATATGACTAGACAATAGTAGATATAAATGGTTATATTGTTAGCAAAATGGTGAGCAGTAGCTGCGAGAACTGGGAATAACAATAACAACTTCAACCAGGTATACACATATACAGAGAATACAACAATAGTGATAAATATCAAGCGATTAATCAACATTATGAATAAAAAATAACTCAACTACAAAGAATGTTATGGTTGAAATTGTCGGACACTTGTTGATAAACACTTGAGCATGTAGGGATAAACACTTGAGCATGTAGGGATAAATAGTGACCCTTGACGGACACTTGATGATAAACACTTGAGCATGTAGGGATAAACACTTGAGCATGTAGGGATAAACACTTGAGCATGTAGGGATAAACACTTGAGCATGTAGGGATAAACACTTTAGCATGTAGGGATAAACACTTGAGCATGTAGGGATAAACACTTGAGCATGTAGGGATAAACACTTGAGCATAGTAGGATAAACACTTGAGCATGTAGGGACAAATAGTGACCCTTTTACGGACACTTGATGATAAACACTTGAGCATGTAGGGATAAATAGTGACCCTTGACGGACACTTGATGATAAACACTTGAGCATGTAGGGATAAATAGTGACCCTTGACGGACACTTGATGATAAACACTTGAGCATGTAGGGATAAATAGTGACCCTTGACGGACACTTGATGATAAACACTTGAGCATGTAGGGATAAATAGTGACACTTGAAAACAACAATGTATTTGTATTTTGTTGGTTTAGTGAGAAACCAAAAACAATCTGGTTTAATTAGACTGGGGGTTGGGGAGGGTAATAAACAAAATAATTCAGACAAGTGTTAATTGCAGTGCACGTCATTTAGAATACTAACGTTGCCAGCGTGGTCTTGCGGCTCTCAAAGGTTATGGTAACCGCACACCTTGAGCGAGACTACTTTCCTTTTGTTCGATCGACTGTTTGTCCGTGGTGGATTATGCACTCGGCATTCTTACGATATCAAGATCACAATATGAACGACTCGAACGGGTTCAGAATGAAGGTATGCGTATAGTCCTGGCTGCACTAGAGATACCCTCATTGTTAAGATAAGATATATGCTTGGCCTTCTGTCACTACGCTCCCGTCATGCAATCGCCCCAAACCAAGGCATATATGCGGGTTACTGCGGATAAGGAACATCCACTGCACAAGAACACTAATGATGTTAAGGGCACAAGAATCAAGCGTGGCATGTCGTGGATGGACCACGCTGAGAGAACAATTGGACAGGTGATCACGGTTGCGACCCTACCAAAAAGGGAAGAATGGATCACAACAGATGGTAGCATGACCAACTATCTCAACGTTATCATTACTCTTGGAGAGAATGTAGAGATTGGGGTAACATGAAGGCTGATCTCGAGTTAACAGCTGATAGAAGATAATGCAAGGGATGATGTTATTGTTGTATATACCGATGGGTCGGTTCATTGTGGTGAGACGTCAGGCTGGAGTTTTGGGCCAATGCGCAGGTAAGGTTGTAGCAGAGGGAAGTGGAGCGTACAGGACAACTACTTCTAGATGAGGATGGAGGTTGAGGCCGTTACTGATGTCTTCCATTGGCTCTCTCGGCTTAATTTACTGGGGAAGTTGTTGTATCTGTCTCTCAGTCGATGCTTCACAAGATCCAGAAGGGCAGGTTTCGGTAGGAGTGGATGTCGTGTACAGAAGTTTCTAACCTCCAGAGGCTTACGGGATATACTGTCCTGATATGGGGTGTATACGGTAATGAAAGAGCGGACAGGCTAGCATCAACAGCATCGATTGTTGGGGAATTGACGATGGATAAGGAGAAGGTTCTTCATTCTCTTCGAGACTATCTGTTGGATGAGGACACTAAAATAGATGTTGAATCGTTTTAGCGATTTAAGCATTTTTGGATTCCCGTTGTACAACTAGAACTGGATGCCTGGGGAAGGCGGAAGTGGAATCAGCGGCCCGAGAACCATCATGTGCATACTTTCATATCTTTTGGGGGGAGTGAGCACCTGGGTTTTTGGGGTGCGTGACGTGTTTTGTAAAAAAATTAATAAATTTGAATATACATACTACTTTGAATATATAAAATGTCTTATCAATAAATGGGAAAATTTCTGTTATGACATCATTTACTCACAGTATTTAGTAACAGTAAGAAAAATTATATATGGGAAAACTAAACTTAACTGTTTTTTCTGGGAAAATAAAACGCTAACATCAGTTTAGTTCCAGAAAATTTTTTATTAATTATCACCAAAACTATGAAGTAGTAGTTTAATAACTAAACGATAATACAGATGACTTAAAGAATATAGAAGTCTTATTTTTTTCCTCTATGCCAAGGGCTCACAGACTAGAGAGGATGTAATAATTTTTTTTTTAATCAAATGTTCTAAATTACAAACACCCTTTTCAGATAACACTTGTAAACCGTAAAAATATTCGGGTTTGACCCCTCTCAAATATCACAGTGTCCCGGGGTTGAAAAAAAAGCCCCTGACCCTTAATAGACTTCTAAATTACAAGTGTTTCAAATTCGGTTTAAAGGATACCTGAATAGCAAGCACTGGTGATAATGAAATCAAACAAAATAGAACCCCATATTAGGTTCTGAACTACTTGTAATTTCCCCTACTTTAAAGGAAAACAAAATTAGATGAGAAAATAGAACGAAAAGAATACTTTCAACAACTTAAAATATCAAAATTTAAAACCAGGGGTTTGTGGCAATGGTTTGGGTTTTGCCTTGTGGTCAAGGTCGTGGGTTCGAGCCCGGACAGCGCCTTCTGTTCACGGTGCATTTTTTTCCAAAGCCCCCCTGATTGTTGCGGGCAGGAGTTCGTGCTTTTTAATCCCCGGCAGGTGGCGTCCATTTCTGCTGAGAGGACCGCTATGGGATAAACCCGGTGCAATGAAGTCATTCCTTCGGCTTAAAACCCCTATCTAAACAAACAGATATTAATTCATAAAATCAAAATTAATTTTTCCCAATGCAAATAAGATTCAGAATTTGTCAACGGATGTTTTCCCGTTTCTCAGACAGAGGGTATGGAAGGCTGCAAACACAGACCGGGAATAAGAACGACAGGAACCTTTTCCCCATGTTAAGGGAAAAAATGGCAGGATCTGACAACAAAGAAGACACAGTTAGGTCATTGACAGGCACTTAAGGGGGAACTGCAAGGAAAACGAAAAAGGGTATTTTCTAATGGGCCTAGAAAATCTTGAAAACCAAGGGTGCGAGGCTATTGGGGAAGGTCTAAGAAAAAACGTCAAAAAAGGGGAGAAGTAGGACCAACTTTTTCCCCTTATCCAAAGGGCGGGGAATAAGCCAGAAAAAAGGATTAGAACTTTTATATATGGTTGTTTTTTAAAGGGTTACATTATAAACCCTATTTGCCCAAAGCACCCACATTCAGATAATATTTCTTCCCCATAACGAAACTAGATTTTATGTAAATACGCAACGGAAAACAGAGAAGCAGAGCGGAAAAGCCAAATAAAGAACGGGGGGGATATAAAATTGAGAGAGAAAACATCAAACTAATGGGGCAGTTGAAGAAACGAAATCTGCCAATTTTCAACTCTAATGCCCAACCTTTATGTCCCATTAAAAAACCCCCACTTGCTCATCGCCCACCACAGGTTGCCATCGTCTTGAGGGCAAAAGGAAAACCTCGCAGCCAATTTTAGATGTTCCGATTTAAGGGGGAAAGCAATCCCGGGGGGCAGTCTATAGGTAATGTCAAACGTGTGGGGTTCCACCAATAATCAAAGGGGTTAAAAGATGTCGTAAAAAATTTTTTAAAAATTATTAACAAAAAACTGAATTTAAAATCTGAGACACATCCAAAATACACTTCGGATTTTTTATATCTTTTTTTTCCCCAAAAGTACCCACTGGCAATATTGGGGGATTTTTATAATTGGGTTTTTTTTCTAAACAAAATTTTGAAACATTTGGGATCCTATAAAAAACGCTGAAGATGTGTATCGGAGATGTGTAACGTTTGGGGGCATTTTGTAAAACTGCACTGACATGGACACTGGAGAAAAAACCAAAAACAGACCCAAAAATACGTGAAATGAGCAAAAACAAACAAAGTTTCACAGCGGGACTACAGTACGGAGGACGACAAATCGAAACGTTTGCGCTTTTTTTTTCTGCTCTAAGCGTAAAGGGGTCACTTTTAGACAAAAAAAAGAGGGACATGGGGCTCTTTTTTTAAAAATATTTTTTCTATACTTGACATTGTTTCTTTTATCTCTATTTATAAAGCTGACTGTCTGATAGTCCCCTCTTATGAAATCTTATTTTTACATTCAATATTCCCCATTTTTCTGAAAAAATTTTTTTCAAAAGTTAAGATTGCTAAAAACCTTTCGAAATGGATCAATTTAGTTTTAAAATTAATTTAATCGATTTCTTGATGTCTGACCCGGCTTAAAATGTTTTCTTTCCCGGTGTTTAGTCCCCACGACCTCTCAAATATTTTTTCCCCCAGTTGAAAAAGGGTTACAAGTGAAAAGATACGTTTTGTCATTTCAGGCTAAACTGATTGTTAAACAGCGGAAACTTTAAAGGTTAAAGCTCAATCAAACCCCTAAATTTTAAAATTGGTTTGTTTCGTTTTTATGTGTTTTTTTCATTAAATTTTTAATACTTATTCTGTTTTTTCAAAATTCCAAGGCCCTTTTCTATTTTATTGTAAAAAAATAATAATCCGCCTGAAAAAAACCCTATTCGTCAGACATTGACAAAACAAAGGCAGCCGTGATCATAAAAGAAGATGCAACCCCCCAAATAGTTCGGAATGACAATTTTCAGAACGAAAAAAACAAAGACGCTCTTTGATTGACTTAAGCTAATAAAACGCCGGGCAAATTCGATCAAATAGACTTTTTAAAAAACAGGTTCGACTGAACAAGACCCAGACGATGAGCAAGCACGATTCAAAAATTCTTTGTTGAAGAATAACATTCAACTCAATAATAATCTTGAATAAAAAAAATACTCAATAATTACTATTGGGATTGATGCAGTTTTCCTCACTAAAAAGGAAAATAATGGATTGGTGAAACACCTGGAATGTGTTTTGGAGGAAAAGCTCAGTTGCCTCATTACAAGAACCACATGAACCGTTAAATCGTATGACATCTTTTGGCCCTTCCCCAAATTTTTAAAAATTTTGCCCTTTTAAAATTCAAATTAAAGTTTTCATCAATTTGGTTCATCTTGCCACAACCAAATAAGACCCAAATTTCTTCAAATTTACTTCATCGTTAATGAAGAAGCTCAGGCAAATCAGCGCATCGTTGAACCCAGGAACAATCACAATACGTTTTAAGTCTGTCCATTAATTCGTTACGTTTGAAATTGATTTTCTAAAACTACCTGTTGGATCTCAGTGATTTTTGCATCAACCTTAGAATACCCATGGCAAAAATAAAGCTAACAGTAGTCCATAGATTTTGGGTTTTTCCCCTAAAATTTTTTGATCTTTTTGAAAATTCAAATGGGGGCTCAAATTTTGATTTTACAGTAACCCCTAAATTTGTCCATGTCAATTTATTCATGGTGTTTTCCATATTAACTTGATAGGTCAAAAATTTAAAGTGTTGTTTATGTGAAAGGGAATTTGGGAAAATATGCAACAGTTAGTCCCCCCTTGGCCCCATTGACCCCAGGGTGTTTTAACTTCACAAAAATTTTATGATGGTAAAAATTTGGATATGAAATGTATACTTGCTTTTTCCCAGCTTTTCAAAATATGTTTTTATCACCCCAAATTTGAATTCCTGGGTTGAAATTTTACTGGCGGGACAAATTGTAATCCATCTCGGTGCCAATACTCGTCTTCCCTCAACATTTCAACACACTTTTTCCCAGAACTCGTCTATCTTGAGAAGGACTCACGTGTCAAACTTACCACACTTTTTAAACGTCCTGTTCTGTTCGGCAACTTCCCCTTTTTCTCCCCAAAAGCTCTATCATTAACATGTTTAAGGTGTGAAAGAGTTGCCTATTCCCAAATGTTTTGTTTAAACCCCTTTTTGTCTTTTTGTCACCCTCAGTCAACAACTCGGGGTTTCAAATTTTATCATAACTACATTTTTTTTTAGCCAATCCTAATTTGATCTTTTTATTTGATGCGTTGGTTTTTGTCTTCCGCTGATCCGTTGTGATGGATGCATTATCCATTCCCAAGCATGATGTCTGTTTAAATTTGGGAAGTAATCTTTCCCCATCCAGTGCCTGAAAATATGCCCATTTATTTCTGTGGGGAGCCCTTCCCGTCGTACTTTTGATTGGAAAATAATACGTCATGGACAAGACCTTCTTCCTCTTTCATGTTTAGTAAAACGCTCCCCTTTTTTCTTTCTTTTACCTCTCGTTGCCATTCTTTAGCATTGGTGTGGTGAGCATTAAGATTGCCCAAACCTAAATATCATAGCCTTGTCTCCCCCGCCCCGGATCTGCCTCGGTATTTTGGGGCCTTAAATTGTTTAAAATAATTTCCTCCCCCTATATTTTTTCTGAAGGTAACCCCGGGGCTCTTACTTTTCCATAGTCGAATTTTTGCTGCAATTATTGCGTTTTTTTTATTTCCCGGGGAAAAAAAGGATTTGTCGCAAACATTTTAAAGGCTCCGTTTTTGCCATGTCAAAGTCTAATTGTTTTTTTCCTTTCCCCGCGACATTAGTACTTTGTGTCGTTTAATCCATGGGGAAAAGGTTTTTATTCGACCAGCGCCTTTGCGTTCGTTTTTTAGGGTTATGAATATCCAATATAGATGACCTCTCTTAATTCCCCACGGAAGTGTTGGTATAAAAACTGTAACCCTTCTGCATTGTTTTAAATGGACTTCGATCATTATGAATGATATAAATTCCCTTTTGATAAGCCAACAAATATGATACAAAATTTACAAATCAGATACACCTATAACTATACAACGGGATCCCAATTATAACGTCATATCTTTCCCTTTAAATGACTGGGGTTTGGGGCAGGGGAAATTTGGAAAATTTTTTTCTCACGATATTTCAATTTACCCTAATGTATTTTTAGAACAACCTCTTGTACCTGATTTACTTTTTAAAAATCCGGTGAGGCTGATTTTAATTTCCCCGGAAAATTTTTAAAAACCCTCAAATTTTCTTGGAAAAAGCGTTGGAAATTTTCTGCGTCATGGATATTCAATGCGCAAAAAACTGAGATCCCAAAAGGTAGTTTTCGAGAAATCAATTTCAAACGTGCTCGAAATTTGGACAGACTATAGCATTAAATATCTGCACACTTGGTTTTTTTAAGTTTAAGACTGTATTAGTCATTGCCCCCTGACGACAGAAAATTTCAATCCCGCTGACATAGTTCCGACCAGTCAACATGGCGGACTTATAAATACCGTAGTAAACGAAGCCCTTATCATAAAAAAGATTTTGGAAAGCGGGACGTAATTTTCAAAAACGGAGAAAAAGTGCCGGATTTCAGAAAACACAGATCTTGTCCCTTCAGTATCAAATTTTTTTTCATCGGGGGGAAATTACATTTGCATCAATCAAAAGGGGTCCAGTCAATAAATTGATTTCAAACAAGTTTGTTTCTTCAAAAGGGTGTCTACATTTGAATCAGATCAAAAACTCCCAAAACCCTTTTTAAATTGTCGCCAACTTTCCATCAATTTTGAGATATGTTCGAAAAACGAAAGGCGTTTCCCATATTTGATTGAACCAAAAAAAAACGTTCAGAAAAATATATTCATTTGAGGGGTCCAAAAAGATAAGGCAAACCTTTGCGGTTGGTTATTTTTCCCTCAACGTTTCCGGGGTCCCCGGGATATCTGAATATCCCAAGATTCGATTACTTATGTTGCATTGGAAAACCTGATCTCTTCATAATGTAATGTAACCCAAAATGGAAAAAACACAAAATGAATTTACCCCACAGTCACATTTGGAAGACCTAAATTACGTATGTTTTCAAAAATTGATTAAAATTTTTGCAACATAACAAAGGGGGGAAAATCTTTGGGCCCGGGGATGTTGGGGGCTTCAACAAATGGTAGAAACCGGTTTGCCCCATGACCATTTATTATTTTTGTTATTAAAAACGATTAACCCAAAAAATATTGTCGCATTATTACGGAATTCCCGATCTGGCTTAGATCCCCCAACAACATAAACCCTTATAGACAAATGGGCATGGACCTTGGAAACATCAATCCAATTCCCCCCTGCCGAAGGACGACAAATGTCCAAAAGATTCCGAAACTTTTGCTCGAAACTCAAACTGGAAAAATGGCTATCCCCTATTCGAAGAACAAAATTAGCTGATGGGGATTCAAACCTCTTAAACGAGGAAATATTCAGTTTTTCATCGACAATGATGGATTGTTCCGTTTGCTGTTTCAAATGTTTGATGCAATTTTTGAAATACGCAATTCATAAAATCGATCAAAAATGTTTAAATACATAAAAAAGTTCTGATGTGTGTTTCATTAAAAGGGAAAACGATTGATGAAATAGAAAGGGTTTTCGCACCCCATCAGCAGCAATGAACGTTTGGGGGATATTGGTTTCCGTTCATGACAGATTCCCCCCGTAATGCATCTGAGGTCCATTTTGGCAGACAAAAGTTTACTTCAATACAGAAAATTTCCCAAAAAAGAGTTTAGCAACCCCCCAAAAACAATTTAAACCCTTTTTAGCTTTTCAAAAAGGACATTCCCAAAAACTTTCTTCTTTTAAGGGTAATTTACCTTGGATAGGTCAAGAAAATTTTAATAAAGAGGGGGTCACGTTGTTGGGTTAGATGGAAAAATCTAGCGATGTTTTTGGAATTTATACTGTTCATCCCAAAAAATTTCAATGTTTCACCTCCATCCTATTTATACCGTTAGAGGTCAATATCATTTACTGAATTAAAGACGGTTGAGGTCAATTTGTGCAAATTCCGAAAACATGCCAAAAACGTTTCTGGGGACGATAATCAATCTGTACTGGGGAAAAAGTTGCATAGAATCCCACAAAAGATCAGTCACTTTTCTCATTTTTTTCATGCAATCCCTCAAATTAAAAAATTTTGGGAAAATTCAAGGAAGTATGTCTGAAGATATATTCTTAATCGTACAAAGCAAATCCCGACTTGCAAATTGATTCAGCGAAGACAATTAACAAGTCTTAATCATCATAGAGGATAAAGATATTAAATTTTTTGGAAAACTTTACAAAAATTGGGCCCCTCCAGCGAAACAACATCAATCGTTTGCAGAGAGAAATCAAAGAAACTCACAACCGGGGACAGGAATTCGAACCATCAATGGCCACTATTAGTTCTGACCAAAGAAATGTTTACGAAAAATTTTTGAACCGAGTGAATGGTGGCAGGCGGGCTTTCTTCATTGATCCCCGGGGGGACAGGAAAGACGTTTGTGATGTTTTCTCCTTTAAAATTCGCTTTTTAAACGCATTCTTGCCATGGGATCTTCTGGAATAGGCAATTTTTGCTAAGGAGGACGAACTGCCCATTTCTTTAAAAATTTCGTTTGCACGTCCGAAGAGCCAAGAACATCGTAAAGGAACAGGCAAAGGGGAGTTTTTCAACAACAAATTGATCGTTTGGGATAAATGCTATGATTCCCAAACACGGAAGAAGCCTAACGGTCTCTTAAAGATATTGAAACAATGACAACTTAGGGTGGGCAGGTGGTTCGGGTGTGCCTTTCACTTTCACTGCTCTCCCAAAAGGTTGCCTAAACCAAAAAAAATTTTCTTAACGGGAAGAGACTGAGGGTGTCCTTTTTTTATTTTTGGGTTTCCCCGACTTTTTCTTTCGCCCAGAATTGCCACCCACCTTTTCCCACAGACCTGGGTAATTGGGGTTGCCTTTCTTATCCCTGGTTTTTCATCTGTCATTTGATTTCAGTTTGAGAATCTGGACTAGAAGAATCCAAACAAAATTTAAAAATGTTTCAGAAATCATATGGAAAAGTTCAAATTTTAGTTATCAAATATTATTACTATTTTTTCATCCTCTCAATAAAAAAATTTCTATGGGTCCCCGCCCTGGGAAAAAAAGCTGATGCAGGTTGTGGGGGAAAACCATATTTTTAAAAAGGGGCAGAATCTTTTTAGAAGAGACATGTATGACTGAAAAAAAAGAAAATGTGAAAACTCGAAATTTTCGTAAAAACATGCCAATTGACCGTCTGGACTAAAAAGGTGATATATTATTTCCTCCGCTATGAATTCGGCGTAGTCATGGCCCTCTATTGCTTATCTTCGTTTGGATGAAGCTTTTCCCCTTTTTAGCAAGTGTTCCTAGCCATTCAGGATGCTGTACTCCGACTTCAGAGGTACTTGTGCAGTCCCCCGAAAAAAAGCGAATTTAATCATGTACCGTGTGCACACCAACAATATTCTTGGTCCCAAACTGGCCCGCTTTGATTTTCTTACCGGGGGGGGATAGCACAGACTCTTTCCACATACATCGGGGTCAAAGACTATAATTTGAAGTATTTTCAAATACATTTCAGCCCCAATATTTACTTTTCCTTTTTTAAAAAAGATTTTACTTTCCATAAATTTTAAATCTCTTTAATTTAAATCTTCCGATGCCTCATAGTTCTTTTTGTGATTTTTCGTTCTGAAAAATCATTTTTAAAAAAATGTTTAGAATATCAAGTTTATTCAAAAGCATGGGTTTTAAATTGCTAAAATTTTGTTGCTTTCAGTTTTGTTCAGAATTGTTGAAAAGATCTCTTGAAACAATCTTAATTTTGATTACTGTAAAATTTATAAGAAAGTTATCAGGATCCCCAAAAGTTATATCTGATATCGTTGTTCAAATAATTTCAATAATTTTGGGGTATCATCTTTGTTGGGGCTTAAGATTATGAGGGGATTTTTCTGGGGGGCATCTATGTTTTTGAGAATAAATTGCGGAAAAATTCTGATTCAGGCACGAAAAACGTGTAGAAGGGGAAAAAAAGACATCCCCACAATCTTTATTTTTTTTTATCAAGGTAAAGTCAGTTATATCCCAACCGGGTTAGCATAGTAGCAAAATAGCAAAAGCTACGGGCCCCCCGCTTTGGGGCCCCGCCTCTGGAGCTAAGTTTCCTAGTCATAAACAAGGAAACCCGTTTGGGGGTGGGGAATAATTTCCCCCTTTTATTTTTTTTAAGGTTAGGAAATCATTTTACTCAATTCCGACTTAATTGGCGTCCCCTGAGCTCATTAAAACCTTTTTTTTTACTTTTTTTTAGAAAAGGTTTCCCTTTTGTGCCCCCTTCCCAAAAAAAGAAAAAAAACTTGAACAAAAGAACAATTAAATTTTACTCTCGTTAAATCTCTGTTGTTCAGTATTTTGCGCAAAAATTGTTTAAAATAAATGCAAATGGGCGTATGAAAAATTGTTCTAAACTGAGGATCGGGGACTCCCAAAAAAAACTTCAT